>PVKM010049911.1:0-10828 GCA_004027735.1 Carollia perspicillata
TCTCATCATTGCTTCTTCACACCGTCTGCCCTCTGTGCCAGTCTGCGCCCACACTGCTTCTTATATGAACATTCGTATTCAAATAGCGCCCACCCCGACGACCTCGTGTTTAACGTATTTACTTCTTAAAAGACCCTGTAGCCAAATTTAATCAGCTTCTGGTACTGAGAGTTAGAACTTCAACACATAACTTTTAGGGGGAGACAATTCAGCCTATAACATGAAAATGTCAGTGTCATTCTTCAGAACACGTAAAATCACTGAATTGACAGCTGTTCTCCAGCTTTCACACACATCATCTTCCTTCCGTCATCTTGTCTCTTCCTTCTTCATAACGAAGTTTTCCCTCCATATCCCTGATTCAATCTCCTAATTCCTCTCTCTGAAACTGAAGCCTTCATTTCCCTGCTTTATTTTGGTTCTCCTTATGTTTTGTTCATGTTTGAGTTATTTCTTTTTGTACCTTTCCCATTTCCATTCTTACCACTCCCTATTAACGTTTCACAGGAGCTACATGCCTGCTACACACGACTACAACATCTCAGTAACGTTCAACACGAGCACCTGCCCTGAGGGCTGGCTGGTCCTGGGTGGATTCCACACGTCTCCCACCCTCCCCTGGGACCAGCACCATCGTGGCAGGGGCAGGGGCACGGGCACGAGAGGGCACGCTTGCTCACTGGCACCAGCTCCTGTCAGGCCCTTCTTTGTACCATGTGCTAATCGGTTGGCAAAAGCAAGTGCCCATAAATCGAAGAGCAGAAAATACGTTTTTCCCACTAAAGTGGGGGAGTAATACTTTTGAAAATTATCTACTTCATCATCTTTCATCTTTTGAGAAACCATAAGCTTCAGTTTCCTAAAGTTTTCCTGTTTTGCTGAATAAATTTTTTCAAATAAATGCTTTATAATTTTTTTATTATTTACTGATTTGAAGGAGAGAGACAGACAGACAGAAACATCAATTTCTTGTTCCACTTAGTCATGTATTCATTGATTGAGTCTTGTATGTGCCCTGACCAGGGACTGAACCTGCAACCTTGGCATTATCAGGAGTGTGCTCTAACCAACTGAGCTACCAGGGCAGCGCTAAATGATCTTTCCTGAGACCTCGAGGTAATGATCATTTTCTCATATGTTACAGACTATTTTCACAGGACCCAGAGTATTTTTTTTTAAATACTTGCATGGGAAGATTCTACTCAGACTCACTATTTACCAGCAGACACTGTGGACGGAAGTTCCTAAGCATGGCCCCCACCCCCTTCTACTCTCCGCTCAAGTACTGGCAGTAATTATTCTATTCATATCCAGTGTTGAAATTAAGTCTCAGGTGCATAACCTTTAGCTCGTCTTCTGTGTCAGCAGAAGTTTTCCAGCACCCATATGCAGGAAAGAAGCAGAAACCCCTCTTTCTCTGGCAGTGCCTCGGACTAAACTGCAGCTTCACACACAAAGTTGGCAATCTTTGTTTGAATAGGGCAGGGCTTTAAGGATTCCATTCCCGGCATGCACTGCTTCCAGTGCTCCTCTTGTCCACAGCTGATAAGAAAGAATGACCAAGGAGACCGCAGTGGACAGTGCTAACCTGCCCTCTGAAAATGCCTTATGGCTGTTCTAAAGGACTCCCAGGAGGACATGACATGCACAGCTCTCTGCTACATGCTAATAATGCCAACATCCTGCTGCCTCAACTGTCTTAAGATCTGGTCTACTCCCAGCTGGGTCTACACTAACGTAATGAATTTCTTGCGCCCACGCCAGGCCCTTCAAGGCAGGACTCTCCTGAACTACTCTAGAAAGAGGACTGTCTACAGCTGAAGACAACCCTAAGCAACAAAGGACCTTGTAACCTCAGTTCATACACCTACACTTCTTCATGAGGTTGACTCCACAGTCCAATTTAAGGGTTTTTTCCTCTTCCTTCTGGGGTAAACCAGCGTATCTCTGATCCAGTGCATTAGAGGCTCACAGTAAATGTTTCTCACATATCTTCACATAAAGGACCAGAATAAATGTGCAGTGAAGGAATGGACAAACTCTGAGGGTCAGCCTTTCAGAATACGGAGTATTTTCAAAGACAGTATGTACGTTAAAAAGGAAAGTAAAACAAACTACAGTACTCTGGGGAACAAACACTATTCCCTAAACTCCGGCACTGCCACGTGCACTGTCGCGAAGAGCCTCTCTCACCAACCTCATCCTCCCCTTGTCCGCGTTGCGCTGCCCAACTCGGCTGGTGGATTTGATGTACAGGTGCCGGTGCAGCTCGTCTATGAGAACCAAGTGAAGATTCATCTTTTTGCTGTGAAGCTCCAACCTAAGGTCACTCAGCCCTTCCACCTGGAGCAGGGGGCCCTCCAAAGACTCGACTGCTGACACCTGAAGAGGGGGGAAAAGACGATTAGGTACAAAAACTAAATAATCTAACAATATTATAAATACGGAACCATTTTTAAAACACTGTCAAAGGAGAGCTCATGATCCCCTGTGAGCACACATCAGACTCTAGAGTACAGCAGCCCCCTCATCTGCGGTTTCGCATTTGGCAATTTCAGGCACCTGGGTCCAACCAAGGTCCAAACATGTTACATGGAAACACTCCAGCAATAAACAGGTCACGAGTCTTAAACCGTGTGCCACATGAGCAGTGTGACGACATCACGCACCATCCAGGCTGATGGGCCCTGGACCGGAATCACCCCTGTGCACCACGTGTACACACGGTGTACACGGCCTTCCCCGTGAGTCACTCAGCAGCTGTCTCAGGCATCAGACCGGCTGTCATGGCATCACAGTGCTTGTGTTCAAGTCGCTCTTATTTTCCTCAATAAAGGCCCCAAAGTGCAGGAGTAGTGATGCTGGTGATTTGAACACGCCAAAGACCTTGAATGCTGGCTTTAAGTGCAAAAGTAAAAACTCTCAGTAAGAACAACAAATCGCATGCTGAGATTGCTAAAACCTATCTTCTCTACCTTCTCTCTGTGAAACTGCCTGATTTACAAATTACACTTCCTAACAGGTGTATCTAAAGGCAGAAACAGCAGTATGTATAAGGGTCAGTACTATCCACGGTTTCACACATCCACTGGGGATTTTGGACATGTGCCCCGTAAAATAGGGGTGACGGAGGCATAAGGCACACAGGCCTATTCTGCCTTTGAAGGGCTTATTTACCACCTGAGACGCAGAGCGCTGAGGCAAACAACCTTGATAAAACAGGAAGGCACCGAGAGGACCACGGCGAAGCCATACATACAATCTGTTCCACAGATACGGCCTATCAACGGACAGAGAAAAACGACCCCTCAATTACATGAGTGTACCATTCAGGTTCTCACAACAACTCCACGCACTAAAGGTTTGAATCGACTCTCAAAGCTAGCCCTGAAGACTGACTAAAATCACACTGTAAGTTCTGCCGTTAATTCTCACGGTGACCACGAATCAGAGCCCGGTTAGCCCAAGCCTACTGTGAGTCTGTGCACGGCCAGGCCCTCTCTCAAGCTCGCTCGCGTGCCCACGCACACAGAAGGCAATGCGGTGTCTGCACGAAGCACACGCAGACAACAGCAGTCATGCCCCGCACTCAGCCTGACCCAGTCTGAGAGAAGAAATGGAATTTCAGCGGTGAGCAGGAGACAACCGTGCAGATGGAGACGCTGCTGGAGCAAGGTGCACTTTGAAAGACGTTACGACAAAACGGACCGGATGCACAAAAACGCTGTGGGAAGACCCACAACAAACGGACAGGACAGGGACGCTGGGAACCCGGAGCAAGTCGTCTTGAAACCACAGTGTACAGGTCTCAAAAAATAGCATGTATGACAGGATCCCATTTATCCATGAGTATAAAATTATATTTATTTCCTTATGTATAAAGATCTTACGTATTTTTAATGAAAAAGCCCTTAAAGTGCAGAGAATAGTCTAGGCACTGTTCCTTGGGAGAGAAAAGGGGGAAGGGGGAGTAACACGAAGAACGCAAATGCAGTAACAACGACAGAGGAGAGGGGACCACGGCTGACCTGGGGGGTGGGCAGCGCTGCCAACTACCGAGCTCCCTGAAGGGATCGATGTGCTGTGACTATTACCTGCTTAGGTTACACTTCTAAACATTCCTAGTGCATACAAATAAAGGCAGCAACTAATAACACTTACTTCAGGTAACAACATTAAATGTGCTTACACAGATGAGCATGCCCCTAAAAACTGAAGCATGTCCACAAAAGCAACAGCCAATGAAAGCCACAAAACACTGGTGGCGCGTGCTCATCTGATCTACACCAGATACACAGTCATGGCCAAGCCTGTGGGCGGGGGAACACGGAGCTTGGGAGCTGCCCAGTGCCAGCTGGCCCGGGGGGGCGGGGGAGGAAAACGCAAAGGCTAACCCACAACCATTTCACTTGTTTTGTGATGTGCTATAATCAAATGTCAGGAGCAAGTAAGTTTCCTTACGTTAACCAAGAAAGAATCAGGGAATGAAGGAGTGACAAGCCCTGGGCCGGCTCTGCCCTCTGAAGCCTGCCAGGTCATGTTCATGCTGACTTGCAACTGCCCCCACTCGCTTGGGAGCCCTGGGCCTTGCGCATGCTGACAGCAATTCCAAATGGAAAGGCAGCCTTGCAAAATGACCAAAGTGTCCCCAAGGAGGAAAAACAACAACAAATTCATTCACACTTGTGCTCTAAAATGGATTTTAACTTGAGTCTCTAGCAGAGAAAAGAGGATGCATTAACCTTCAGTGACATGGAGATCCAGAACACGAAAAATAACTGGGTAAACCACTGGTCCATCATGTAGCCTTATCCCTTATGATGACGAAATCCAACTGCGATGTTTAAGCTTAAAAATCATCCACCGCACGTCCACACTTGATTTGTCTGCAGGAATTTGCATGAAGCTTTTTAACTCAAATAGCTCAAGTTCCAAATACAACATTATATGACAATGTCAACTTTCAAAGCCACCTAAGTAAAATTTTAAAAAACATTTTTAATTGTTATCTATTGATTTTAGAGAGGGGGAAGCAGTGGGGGCTGGGGGATGGAGGGGGAGAGTGGGAGAAGGGGAGAGAGGGAGGGAGAGAGAGACAGAGAACATCCATTTGTTGTTCCACTTATTTCTGCATTCATTGGATGATTCTCATATATGCCCTGATTGGGGATGGAACCCACAACCTTGGCCTACTGGGACAATGCTCTAACCAATTAAATGATCTGGCCAGGGCTTAAACCCTTTTTAAAGTATAGGTAAAACACTCGGCCCAGTGCCTGGCACATACTGAGTGTTCACTGAAATTATTTTTAACAAAACCTATTTATTCCATGGATAAAGAAATCTCAGAGGATGTTTTCAAGATGCTTCAATGTAACATTTTCAGTAAAGTGCTGTTTCCTTCATGGAACCATTATAACCATTTAGATCAGGGGTCCCCACCCCCCCGGGCTGCAGACCACTATGGGTCCAAGGCCTGTTAGGAGTGGGGCGTGAGCAAAGCTCACCTGCACTCAGCCTTCTGTTCTCCCCACTTCCACAAAACCAGTCCCCCTGGTTCCAAAAGGATTGGGGACCGCTGATTTAGATGACACACTTTCTGGGTAAGTTCTATTGACCCAAAATACAAGTAAAATTAACACACACACACACACACACACACACGCACAGTGTCTTAAAATTTCAAAGATTTGAAAACCCACAACAAGAATAGAGAATAGTATCCTATTTCTATACGAAAACACAGTGCTTTCTTTTGTCCTTTTCTTGTTAAAAATCTATGTATAAAGGTATAATTATGGGAGTTAGGCAAGGTCAGTGTCTTTCCCTACTCTAACCTTACTAAGTAGCACTCAAAAAAATGTGAATAAAATAGTAGTTAATGCAACATTTAAGGTCTAGAACATCACTTCAGAAAACTGACATTTTACCTTATCTTGCTTTAAGTAGCCTGTACCGTAAAGTTCACCCGTAAAGCAAAACTTGGCGAGGCAGCAAACAGTCACCCCAGCCACCATCGCTGATGGTCAGTTCTGTCGCACTGGGCTGGGGAGAGGCTGTGGGGTGGGGTCTGCCTTCCAGGCACTCACTAACACTAAGGCTTCCCTAAAAGAGAAATCCATCTACATTGAGAAATGAGCATAACTACTAGTAAAAATACGACCAAAGAGATTTCTTAATGTATGAAGAATGGTTATTTCCTATGTTATTTTACTGTTTTCCAAATTCAGTGGCCACAGTAGGCACACTTTTAAAATAATACTGATGAAGCATCAACAGAATTTCAAGAGATGCAGTTAAGCAGACAAGCAGCGAAATGGTCTCAGCGGCTATGAGAAATAATCAAAATTGGGTACATAAGTGTGACTATTTGTGACACTAAATAATCTCACAAGTATATATGTTAACATTGCAGGACAACACAGCACTAGACAGGAGGTCAAGAAGACAACAGACAGTGGAACAGTTCACTGGCGAACACTGCTGCCACACGTCCACCCTCCAGTCACTCGTCATTCATTCATGCCCCCCATGACCCCTACCGCGGCCTAGAATGCTCGGGTACGCCACGCCATTTCTTACAGATTACGACAAGTACACAAAGAGCCAACTAGCATATCTGGAATTTTTCTTACATGTATTTATAAAAATATTTTTTGGAAGGAAAAGATATTATTAGTAGGGGTTTTTTTCACAGAACACCTAACAGAACATTGGTATTCCACTCAACACAACGGGAAACTGCTCAGACAGATAACATAAATCTGTTTTGGAATAAGAACAAGTATTTACTTTAGCATTATGAAAATATGCAAACATTTACAAAAACGTTTTAATACATGATACTGAGCAGGACAGCATGCCTGCTATTAGAAGCCTGCCCGTTAAAAAAACAGAAATTCCAAAAAAATGTTTCTGTAACTCAAAAAAATAGGTCAAGAAACAGCTAATATGTACATAATCAAGAACTGTCTGACTTTTCAAATAATTTTACTTTGAGATGAGAAATAAATCTGCAACAAAAGAAATCTTTGTACTTAGAAACTATAGTACCAGTCATTTTCTTTCCCAGGTGTCTATTTCTCAATTTCGCTTTAGTTTAAATTAAGAATTATTATCCCCCAGTTAAGTGTCTGTCTTCTGCCAGTCTCCCTCAAGCTGACTCGGTGAAGATACAGTTTTGTGCTTTAACATAAACCAATGGCAACGTTTTGCAGAAGCACCACGGTTGGCCATTCTCAATAGCTGCTTCACTGCAGAAAGGAAACTACCGGTCGTCTTATTTTATTTTTAGTTGGGGGAGGTAAGCTGCCCAGAGGTAAATGACTTCAGTAACTGCTTCTAAATAGAACTAAGGTTCAAACCAAAATAAAGAAGGAAAACTTACAGGTATAAACAAATAAACGAACCAGCAAACCTGATAACTAAACCATCTGCTAGCTAATGAAAATGCTTATTTTGGCAACAGTATTCCCTACGAAGGAAAATATTTGCCACTGTTCAGTACAAAACAAATATTTCCTTTAGGACTCTGATAATTACATGTTTCCAATATGTTTTAGCATTTCTGAATTGGTCACTTTGCCTCCCTTAAGGAAGCTTTTTTTTTCCCTACAGCAAGACAACATAAACCTGAACCTGTGGCCTTGGCCCACCGTATGGATGCAGTAAAAACATATCAAATTACACTATTCCAGAGAACTGATACCTTCTCTTTTCTTCCATGCATATGATAAGACACAAGTGAAACAAATTTTTAGAACAGCCTTAACTAAATAGGAACACCAAAAACCTTCGGCTGCAAACAACAAAGAAACGTGTCCTAGAACCCCGAAGGGGAAGGTGCTTTGGGCTCCAGTAGGCTCAGCTTTGCTAGGGACTTAAGGCCTCAGGGCTATTGACAGTGTGATTCTTAAGACACACTTCTCCAGAGAGCTGAGGCATGGGGCAGGGCCAAGGGCCTGGAGCAAAAACACTGTTTTTCCCCTAACTCCTCAGCCTGTAGCTAATCAGTGATCAAATCAGGCAATCAAAAACACCCATACTTAAAATCGGTTTGCTAACACAGTATCGATCTGACCCGTCCAGGTGCCCCTTCTCCCTAAGGAAACCAAATACCTATAATGCAGACTCAGCATGCTCTCTTAAAACAGGATGCTGTCTACCTCCATTCTCCCTTCATTACTTTACTGCCAGGGAGATTGCATGTTTTTATTTAATAAACCTTCATAAGCTCAAATGAAGGGTTGTTATTAGTTGAGCTAACAGCCAAATGATTATGCTCCAGAGAGATATCAGTGCTTGTTGGTGCATTAACAAAGAGAGCAGAAGGGCTGAGGTCAAGCATGTGTCAATGCAAATGAGGCAATATTAGGTACTAACCAGCTTAATGCAATAGACTGCCTGGAAGATAATGGAATTTCCAGGATAAAGCAAATGAGATGAAGTTATTGATAAGTGAATGGAGGGAGGCGGGCTGTGAGATAAAGTGCTGTCAAAGACAAGGCCTCTTGCCGGTGAATTTCTTCTTTAAAATATCTTCAACTCTGTCTTAGAAAACAAAACTCAAAAGAGATCAAACATGACTTCCAGTTTCGTGAAAAATCTATCCTACTACTGCTGTGAAAGAAACACAGACTTGTTCTAAAGCCAAACCATTTTATTAAGCTATTCTTATGCTTTGGAGTTTCCCCCTTATTTTTGTTTTCATCTTGTTTCATTTTTTTTTCTTAAACATCAAGGCATTCTACCACAAATAATTCCCATATTTTATTAACACCAACATCTAGGGAGGGGAAGCCAGGTCTTCTAAGATATTCCATTAGAGCAAGCCTCACAGAATGACAGTACCTGAGAAGTAAAATATAAGAATTTTCTTTTGTAAGGGACATTTAAAGGTTGTCAAGACTGGGGCCACAGGACAATTTTACAGATTAAAAAAAAAAGACCCAGAAATAAACTCTTTATTTATTTTTATTATATATTATTGATAATGCTATTACAGTTGTCCTGATTTTCCCCCTCTTCCCACTCCACCCAGCACCCCGCCACCAGGCAATCCCTCACCAATGTACACGTCCAGGGGTCATGTGTACAGGTTCTTCGGCTGCTCCATTTCCTACACTGTACTTTACATCCCCACGGCTACTCTGTCACTCCCTATCCCCTCACTCATCACCCATTTCCTCACACCCCCTCCCATCTGGCAACCATCAAAATGCTCTCCGTTTCCATGATTCTGTCTCCATACCCCTCCATACCCATGGTTCTGTCTCTGTTCTTCTTGTTTGCTTAGTTTGTTTTTAAGATTCCATTGTTGACAGGTATGTATTTATTGCCATTTTATTGTTCATAGTTTTGATCTTTTCCTAAATAAGTTCCTTTAACATTTTATATAATGGTTTGGTGATGATGAACTCTTAGATTTTTTCTTATCTGGGAAGCATTGTCTATCTGCCTTTCGATTCTAAATGATAGCTTTGATGGGTAGAGCAATGTTGGCTGTAGGTCCCTGCTTTTCATGACTTTGAATATTTCTTGCCAATCCCTTCTAGCCTGTAAAGTTTCTTTTGAGAAATCAGCTGACAGTCTTAAAGGTATTCCCCTGTAGGCGACTAACTACTTTTTCTCTTGCTGCTTTTAAGATTCTCTATCTTTAACCTTTGGAATTTGAATTATGCTGTGTTTCAGAGTATGCTTTTTTGTATCCATGTTATTTGGGATTCTCTGTGCTTCCTGGACTTGCATGTCCATTTCCTTCACCAAATTAGGGACGTTGTCTTTCATTATTTTTTCAGACAGATTTCCAATTTCTTGTTCTTTCTCTTCTTCTGATACCCCTATGATGCAAATGTTGGACCTCTTGAAGCTGTCCCAGAGGCTGCTTATACTATCTTCATTTTTTTAGATTCTTTTTTCTTCCTGTTATCCTGAGTGGTTGTTTTTTGCTTCCTTATATTACAAATCACTGATATGACTCTCAGTTTCAGCCACTCTATTGTTATTACCCTGTAAATTGTTCTTTATTTCAATTAGTATATCCTTTGTTTCTGACTGGATCTTTTTTATGCTACTGAGGTCCTCACTAAGTTTCTTGAGCATCTTTATAATCAGTGTTTCAAACTCTGTGTCTGATACATTGCTTACCTCCATTTCATTTAGCTCTTTTTCTGGAGTTTTTTGCAGCCAGAAGTTATGGGGACTTATCTTTTTGTCAATGGAACCTTTTGGCTGGGGGCCTGGTGTGGGGCTGGGACTCCTCATTCCCAAAATATCCCTCCCAAATTTTCATCCACCACACGTGGGTGTGGGACCAGCCCATTCAGTGTCTCTGTGCCTCCTACTAGTCCGGATGGATGTGGTTTCTTTAATTCCACAGTTGTCGGATTTGGAGGCAAGCTGCGTTTACCTACGCTGCCATCTCGACTGGAAGTTCTGTACTTTTCTTCCTAACCTTTATCTTTCTTTCAAATTACAAACTACTGCTCACTCAAGAAAACTTGAAAAACACAAAAACTCACAAAGGAAAAGGATGGTCATAACCCTCGAAAATTGGTTAAAATAATATATTTTAAGTGTTGGGGTTTTTTCCCCGAGGGGAAGGGAGGGAGAAGGAGAGGCAGAGATACATCGATATGAGAGAGAATATCCACCAGTTGCCTCTCACACGCCCTGCAGCTGGGGACTGGCCCACAACCCAGGCATGTGCCCTGACCAGGAACTGACCTAGTGACCTTTTGGTTTGTAGGACGA
Source organism: Carollia perspicillata (assembly GCA_004027735.1). NCBI lineage: Eukaryota > Metazoa > Chordata > Mammalia > Chiroptera > Phyllostomidae > Carollia > Carollia perspicillata. Next base: position 10,753 of record PVKM010049911.1, read on the forward strand.
CACCCCACTGAGCCACACCAGTCAGGGCTAAAATAATATATTTTAAACTGACTCCTTCCAATCATTTTCCATACAA
>PVKM010049912.1:0-10823 GCA_004027735.1 Carollia perspicillata
GGGCCACTGGAGGGTTTCCAACAGTGAGGGAAGTGACCAGACAGACATCTTCCCCTGACTGTTGTGTCAGAAACAGGCTGTGGCCGCAGCAGCAGCTAACATTTTTCTAGAACGTGCCCTCTCCCCGGCACAACTCCAGGTCCTTTACCCATTTCAGCTCACGTAACCTTCACAGCCACGCGGTGGGGACTGTTATCCCAGGTTTAAAGAGGGGGCTAAGTGACGCTCAGACAGGCGGTTTGCCCAAGTACGCAGAGCTTGTGGGTGACAGTGCCGGGGCTGGCCTGCTGGCTGGGTTTGTCCCAGCCCTCTCTGCTCTGCACGGACTCTTGGGTGTGTCCGCACAGGGCTGTGAATTCAGATTGACCTAAATGCAAAGCCTCATCCCATTTGATAGCCGGGGGCCCTGGATGAATTTCTCAACCTCATCTGTACACTGGAGATCAAAATACCAACCTCAGAGGTTACCAACATAAGGCAGGTCATGTGGACAAAATTCTCTATGTGTTGGGGTAGGATTTCCTCAGGAGCTGAGGTTGGGCTGCTCAGCCTGACCACCTTCCAAACCCCAACACCCTCTCCTCTCCCAGCGAAGGATGAGATGACCTTTGAAGATGGTGTTTCACTGTGGAATCTTGGTCCACTCTCTCCTTTTCCCTGGGCCTCAGTTTATCCTTCTGTAGAGAGGAAGGGCCCGTGTGGCGCTGGCCTAGGTCTCTCCTATCTCTGAAGTTTAATGATTGACCTTGGTAACTTTTGCCTACCCTCCCCATCCACGTGCACCAATCTCTGCAGCCCTTGCCCAGGGCCCAAAGAAAGTAGAGCACCCCGACAAGGACATAAAGACCTGACCAAGCCCCAGCTCTTCACCTAAGACCTGCTGCTGGGAGGTGGCGAGGCCTTCTCATGGCCAGAAATGTTGAAACCCTTTGCACGTAGGGACTCCACTGTGAGAGCTGTCTGCACACCCGGTGGGGACCAGCTGTGCTGCCCAAGCATGCCCAGGACCCCTGGGGGTCTGTAGCAGATGGCTGCTCTCAGAGCCTAATTATCCACCTGCCCACAGCCCCACAAAGACCCTCGCTGCCACAGTCATCCTCTGCCTTCCTTGCCCTGGAGAGGCAGCAGAGGGAGGAAGGAGGGCAGCAAGCAGGCCAGCCAGCCAAGCAGGGCAGCCTGTGGGCTCAGGGGAATGTTCTGGGGACTGACTCCAAGGAACGTGCATTTGTTTGGGAGAAGGGGCCCAGCTCTGGAGTCAGTTGTTTTGGTTCTGACTCTACTATATCCCAAAGAGGTTGCTCAAGCTCTTTGGGCCTCCATTTTGCTGTCTGTGAAGTGGGTGTTATATTAATTTATTCTTCCCAGGGGGATGGGTCGCTGTGAGAGGAAGGCCTGGGCTGCCACTGATGAGAACGCTGGTCCCCAGCTTGAGCACGCTCTTTGACCATGGCGCTGGTTGCACTGGTTTATGAGTTTCATTTCTGACTCTCACCGGGCTGGGTGCCCAAGAGGGCTGGAGCTGGGTCTGATTCATTAGTGTTTCCAGTGCCCTGCACACAGCATGGTACGTTGTTGGTATTCTGCAGTTGGTTACTGAAATATAAATAATGGAAAATGCTTGCCACTGAGTATTTATATTTATCATTTTAGGTTGCTGTCAGGGCTACTTCTTGGCCAAATTGAGATTAATGAAGTTTGTCTCAGAGCCCTGCCCACTTTACTCTCCATGTCCTTCTCTCTCTTCACTTGGTATCCTCTGTCTTCTTCTATCATCAGTCAGCTGTCATGCAGGAAATGATCTGTGTATCTAATTTATACTAAAATGAAAAGGACTGATAGGACTATCTGTCATTCTTTATATTTCTGGAATGGACAATCTGTAATCCAAAGGGATGAAATTTAGTGGCCAACCACAGGCAGTTCAGTGCCCCTTGCCAGCCTCATCTCCTGGTACTCATCTTTTTGTTCTTTCCTCTTCCCCCATCTCGTGCATTTCTGGTTCTACCACACCAGATAGCGTGGTGGCTCTCTGGAACTTCAAAGATGATCCTGGCCTCCCAGTGCAAGGTAGGAGATATGGTCCTCCAGCCTTTGCTTGGCATTCCACAAACCAGGGAGCCCAAGTAACCAGGAGCTCACTACCTATAAGCAAGCCCATTCCATTGCTATAACTAAATGGAAAACTTCTCTCCATTAGGCCATCTCGCCCTTGTATGCCCTCTGGAACCAGAATAAAAAAGAGTAACTTTGTCCTCTTTGACATAATAGCCCTTCCCCTAAATAAACACCTCTAGACTCACTGCATCCTGAATTCACCCTGAATGTAATTCCCTCCCCCCTAGGCTTTGTCCTTTCTCTCTCTTTTCCTGTGCCCTCTTCCTTCTGAGGTCGCTTTCCAGTCGGAGGCCATCCCATGCTCTTGTTTTATTTGTAGAGCAAGCATGATGGGCAGCACCCTGAGCCCAGTGGCCTTGTGGTTCTTTCCCAGCTCAAGTTCTCAGAAGTCCTTTGAGGAATGGGTTTGGGGAGTTCTGTCAACATTAGCATCATAACAACAGCTGATGTTTATTGAGTGCTCACGATATGCCAGCTGCTCTTAGAAGGGGTTTTTCATGGATTACCTAATAAAACCCTCACAGCAATGCCTCAAATAGACATGATCTTTATCCCCACTTACTGATGGAAAAACTGAGGCACAGGGTCATTTTGTAATGTCCCTAAGGTCAACTAGCTAAGAGTAATGGAAGCAGGATTTGAACCGAGATTGTTTGATTTCATGGACTGTACTCTGACCACCAAGATCTTGGAAACATTTGATGCTTTTGTCATGCAGGTCTGTATGTGCATGTATGGATGCACTCAGCACACATATCACACCGTATATTCACATACACACGGTATACCACACAGACATATCACATACATACCATGTACACCACACACATCACATACATGCTTACTGCATGCCACACACACACACCACATATACCACACATAAATACACAGAGATTTATTGGCTTATGTAAATTTAAAATAAAATTTGGTAAGTTTTCACTCATAAAACCATCTGTACAATGAGGTTAATAAGCATACCTGCCTTCCCTCCACTCTCTGTGATTCCTCTCCCCCAAACAACCTTTTCACCCGTCTAGTCAACAACTGATCTCTTTCCTTGTTTATATTTTCTAGAACTTTCTAGAACAACTGGACTATCCTATGGTATATGCACTTTTTGTCTGGCTTCTTTAAGTCAGCATAATGCTTTTGAGATTCATCTACACTGCTGTGTGTGTCAGCCATTCATTTTATTGCAGAATAGTACTCCATTGGCTGTATGTGCATCCAGTCGCTGCTGATAGACACTGGGGTTGATTTCAGGTTTCAGCTATTACTTTTGAAGCTGTAGTTAGGACTGGGTATGTATGGTGATTACCAGAAGGCAAGCAGGGTATGGGAGGTAGAAGAGGGTGTAGGGCAGGGCTGTCAAACTCATTTTCACCAGGGGCCACATCAGCCTCGTGGTTGCCTTCAGGGGGCCAAAATAATTGTAGGGCTGTATAAATGTAACTACTCCTTAACTGTTAAGGAGTAGAAATTACATTCAGCCCTTTGAAGGCAACCATGAGGCTGACGTGGCCCCTGGTGAAAATGGGTTTGACAGGCCTGGTCGAGGGGGATAACTGATGATGGACGAGACTTCACTTGGGGTGGTGAGCACACCACACATGTGTGTTGGATTACAGAATTGTACACCTGAAACCTATACAGTGTTATTAACCTGTGCCATCCCAACAAATACAAGAAAAATAACATAGAATAGAAATAAATAAATTTTAAGAAAAAAATTTGTGTACAGGTCTTTGTATGGACATGTGTTTTTATTTTTCATGAGTAAATACCTAGGGGTGGAATGTTTAGATCGTATAATGGCTGCATATTTCATTTTTAAAGAAACTGCCAAACTGTTTGCCAAAGTGGCTGAGCCATTTCCGGTCCTGTCAGCAGCCTGTGAGAATTCCAGCAGAGCCGGTCCTTCTCCGACGCCCGGGATGGGCAGCCACGACACGGGTGTGCAGTGCTTTCTCACTGTAGTTTTATATTTCCCTGATAGTTACTGATGTTAAGCATCTTTTCATTTGCCTAAATGCCATCTTCCATATATCTTCTTTGGTGAGTGTCTGCTTGATGTTTTACTCATTATTATTATTATTATTATTATTATTACTATTATTATTATTTTAAAAATTAGGTCATTGTAGTTGTGATTTTAAGCTCTTTCCCCATTACGACTGAAAAGGCTGCGAAGGTAGAGACTGTGTCTGCTCTGTTCATGGGGATAAATGAGGCTCCAGGGCCCAGTTCGGGGGCCAGGAATACAGTCAGCACTCAATGAATGTCTGATACATTTTGAATAAGTTTGAGTGAATGAATGAGTAAATGAGTGAATGAATGAATGAGTGAGTAAATGAGTGAATGAATGAATGAGTGAATGAGTGAGTGAATGAGTGAGTGAATGAGTGAGTGAATGAATGGCATTTCTGTGTGAGGCTGCAGTTGACCAGCTATGCCTGGAGCAATGTCAGGAGAACCAACGAGAGCCACCGGAGAGGGGTAGGTAGAGTCTAGAATGAAGGGGAGAAGCAGGAGATGGAAAAACAAGACGAAGCCCACGGGGACACACTCAATCTGGCCCCTGTGAAGATGCCCCCACACCTGGCTCCAGACAATCCAGGGTGGCCAGAAGCTTTGACAGTGTGCTAATTCCACCCAAAGTGTGAAAGACTTCAGGGGTCCCCTAGCAGGTCCCAGCCCATCCCTCTTTCTATCCCTCTCTGTCATCAGCCCCCCGCCCATCACAGAAGTTGGGCGTCTTACCCCAAAGGAATGACTGATTGTCTAAGGAAGGGGAATGACAGTCCTGGTGAGAGACTCCACTGGGGAGATTTTAGGGCAGTTTCAGCTGCAGCTGTGTGCCCTGTTCAGATCGAATAGCTTCAGACTTTGACCATTAAATGGTGTCGCCTTGAGGGCGGAACTGACCCCATAACCACAAGACTGAAGTCGCAGCAAGCTTCCTGAAAGACAAAGCGCATGGGGAAGGCTTCCAAGAAGTCTGAGCACCGCCCCCTCCCTTGTTCTCAGAGGAGGTCTCCGGCTCACGAAGGGTACCGCTTTCAGAGGTTTAGAGTTATTTCCCAGTGGTTTTTCTATCAGTCACTGGACTGGGGGTAAATGGCAAAAGCATTAATTAATTAGAAGCCAACATTTAAAATAGGTCATGAGTTCTGTAACCCTGCTTTGCCATCTTGTTCATCTTTAACATCTGGTCGGCCTCATCACAAGGATGCCTTGAAGGTTCAGGCCCAATCTCCCTGGGGCCGAAGGCTGAGGAATGAGGCCTTCACCACCTCCTGGTCCCACCAGAGATCCCCACTGTCTTCTCCCCGAGCCCCAGCAATCCCAGCTCTGCAGAGGACCCAGGAGGCTTTCAAAGAGCAGGTCTGAGCTCAGGGACCCTGGGAGAACCCAACCTGGAGACGCCTGTGTGGAATTGATCACCCAACTTCCAGTTAAGTGCAGGGCCAATGTGATGAATCCATTTTTCTGCTGAGAAAATTAAGACAGAGCGGGATAATTGTGGTGGACACGAGTGCTATTCCTCTGGCTCTGTGTTCTCGGAGCACATGGGAGGATTGTACTTCCTGGAACTCTGCTGTTGGGTGGGGTCATGTGGCCATTCTGACCAATGAATGGGGAGCTGAAATGATGTGGGTCACCGCTAGGCTAAAGCATTTAGATGAAGATATAAGACTTTCCAGAACATTCTTTCCTTTGCAAACCAGCAATATGTGAGGTGATAGCTGCTCCATTAGCCTAGATTCCTAAGTGAGAATCACACCAGTGGAGATCCTGATCAGTCTGTGATGAACATGTAGTGTCATTGAGAAACCGGCCTCTGGCCCTGGCCGGGTATCTCAGTTGGTCAGAGTGTCCTCCCATGTGCCCCAGTTGCGGGGTTTGATCCCACTCAGGGCACATACAAGAATCAACCAATGAATGCATAAATAAGTGGAACAACAAATCCAAGTTTCTCTCTTTCTCTGAAGTCTAGAAAGAAAGAAAAGAAAAGAATTGAAAAGGAAAGAAAGAAAGAGAAAGAAAGGAAAAGAAATTAAGAAATGAGCCTCTGTGGTTGTAAGCCACTAAGATTTGGGGGTTGTTTGTTATTACGTCATCAGGCCTACCCTGACAAGCAGAGAAAAAAAATAACCCCATTTGCAGGGCATCTTCTATGCTTCAAGCCAAATGCAAGAAGTGTCTTATTTAATCTGCACGGAGGAGATGCAGATCAGGATAGTGCAGGTGGAGAAGCAGGTCCGAATCCAGGGCCGCAATAGCAGGTGGGGGGGAGCAGCAGGAGATCGAGATGATTCAGGAGGTGGTGCGGATGGGACGGGTGACTAAGGGGACTCAAGAGGATGCTCAGCCTCCTGGCTCGTTTATTCTGTGGGTTGTGCAGAGTTTGCACTGGGTTAGTTGACAGATGCATGGCACTGTTGACTCATTTGGGGAGCGTGGTTGCCAAGGTTCAGAGATTTTTTTCCACTCGTGTTCCCCTGCTAAGTTACATCCTCCCTCCGATCCCTGGTCTCTTCTTAGACTTGACTTTAACATTCTCTTAAGCTTATATCTTACTTAGCCAGGAAGAGATTGGAGCTGGCGAGAAAATTTGCAGCGACTGGTTCCATGTAGGCTTTGCGCAGGTGTCGTCACACAGTCCTGCCCGCCAGTCAAGGCACACACCTCTCACTTCCTGTCCTGAGACGCCTCTGACGGTCCTTCAGGAAGTGTCTCTGGGGGCTCTCTGATGCATGACCCACTCCAAGTGAGAGGGAGCCAAAGCCTGTGGAGCCACTCTGGGTCATCAGGGGTGGGAGGCTGATGGATGCCTCCCAGACAATTCTGAGATGCTTTCATAAAACCCCACTGGAGGCTCAACTCCATGGTGCATCCTCGTCCAGGATTCCCCTCCCTCCCATTTCACTCTCCCATCCCATTTTTTAAGTCCGTGGAACACCTTCCCAAATAAACTACTGGAACTTGCTTTTGTCTTAGGCTCTGCTTTGGGGGAACCCAGGCTAAGGCCCCAGTCTTTTCTAAACTTGGACAGTTGGCTCTTTGAATAGAAGGAGAAGACTTTACATTTAGCCAGATTACATGAAATCTAAATCCAAAATGGTCTGGTATCAACTAAGGCAGAGGGGTCTGATCAGAGGATCTCAGCATTGACCTTGCCATGTGGTTTTGTTTCTTAAATGGGAGAGAGGGGACCTGTTTCCTTTGGTCACTCAGAGAGTCTCCTAGAGGGTCTGGCAATTTTCACTTGCTTCTGGAAGCCTTCGGAACTTTCCTGATGCTTCCTTTCAGGCTTGATCTGAAAATTAAAAAAAATATATCAGTGAGAAACTCATTTCACTTGTTCCTTTCCAGGTCTCTGAACTCGAAAATATAACAATATAAAGGTTTTTTCTTTTTTTCCAGGAGAATTATAAAGAGGACAGTGAGATGGCAGCCAGGCAGGAAGCCGGGAGGGATGAAGGGAGAAGATGAGACCTGCTGGGAAGAAAATAAAGAGAGAGAGCATATCAGAGTCTGGGGAGGAACGCAGGTCACCTGCGGTGGGAGGGAGGGCCTTGCTTCTCTTTGCAGCTGGGGGACCTTAGCCCAGACAAGGAGGCGGGCGCTGTGAGGAGCATGTGGGAAGGCAGGCCTGGGGGCCAGAGGAAGAAAGAGACTCTCTGAGAACGAGCACTAGTGGGTTAGGGGAGGAGATGGGGGTCGTGCCGAGCCCTGTAACCGTCCTCCTTTGCCCACATCAAGATCCATGATGAGGGAAGGGGGAGCACAGAAAAGCCAGTTCTGGTGATGCAGATGCCAGGAGAAAGAGCTTCGGGTCTGATAAGAGACAGTCATAGACGGACATTGCAAATCCTTCTCCATCCACTAACGGACGAGAACTGGGGGCGGGTGAGCATGTGGACACAGAAACAGCGCTGAGTCTCAGTTCTGCTTCTCAGGACCCATCACTTAGCCTCTCTGCACTTCAAACGTGTCAAGAACCATGACAACTTAATAATGAAAAGACAATAATCCAATTAAAAACGCACAGAGAATCTCACTAGGTATTTCTCCAAAGTATACATACAAATAGCCAAGAAGCACATGAAAAGATGCCGGATGTTGTTAAGTATTAAGGAAATGCAAATCAATACCACAATGAGATACCACTTCACATCCGCCAGGATGGGTGTGAGTAAACAGGCCCGTAATAATAAGTGCTGGCGAGGATATGGAGAAATCAGAGCCTTCATACATTTCTGCTGGTGCTGCGGAATGGTACCTCTGCTTTTGAAAACAGTCTGGTAATTGTTCAAAAGTGAAACAGGACGTTACCATATAACTCAGCAATTCCACACCTAGGTATGTACCCAGAAATATTAAAGCATATGTCCACACGAAAGTCTGTACACAAATGTTCGCAGCAGTATTGTTTATAATAGCCAAATGTGAAAAAAACTCAGAGAATGAATGGAGAAATAAAATGTGGTACACGTGTACAATGGATTATTATTTGACAATAAAAAGAAGTGAAACACTGATATATGCTACAGCATGGATGAACCTTAGAAATACTATGCCAGGTAAAAGAAGCCAGACGTGAAACGTCACATGTTGTATGATTCTATGCATATGAAACGTCCAGGAAAGGCACACCTACGAGGCAGAAAGTTGCTTTCCTAAGTGTGAGGGCTGGGAGTTGGAAGAAGTAAGGTGCGACTGCTAATGGCTGTGGTTTTGGGGGGAAGGAGGTGGTGAAATGCACTAAAATTGGTTGTGGTGATGGTTGCACAGCTACATGAATGTACTAAAAGCCATCGAATTGTACACTTCAAATAAGGGAGTTGTATAGTGTAGTGTGTAAACACAATAGTGTAGAGTGTAAACACACCACACTGTACGCTGTAAAAAACAAGTGCATTTCCCCTGCCCTTAGTGACACTGAGCACCTTTTCGTGTACCTGTTAGCCATTTGCATATCTTCTTTAAAAAAACAGGTTAATTTCCTCTGCCTATTTTTTAATTGAATTGTTTTTTCACTGAGTTGTATGACTTGATATATTTCCGATATTAACCCCTCATCAGATATATGCCTTGCAAATATTTTCTCTCATTCCTTAGAATGCCTTTTCGTTTTGTCGGTGCTTTTTTTTCCTTGGCAGAAGACTTTTAGTTTGACACGTTCCCACTTATGTTTTCTTTTGTCAGCTGTGCTTTTGATGTCAAGTCCTTCAAAACATTGTCCAGACTGATGCCAAAGAGCTTACCCTCCTAGATGTTTTTCTAGGAGTTTTACAGTTTTAGGTCTTAACTTTAAGTCTTCAATCCATTTTAAGTTTACTTCTGTGCATGGTGTAACATAGGGTCCAGTTTCATTCTTTTGCAAATGGATATCCAGTTTTTGCAGCACCATTTATCAATGAGACAATGGTATAGTCTTGTCCCCTTTGTGGTGAATTATTGACTATGTAGGCATGTGTTTATTTCTGGGTTCTCTATTCTGCTCAATTAACCTACGTGTCTGTTTTTGTGCCAGTACCATACCAATTACTATAGTTTTGTAATATAGTTTGAAATTAGGAATTGTGATGCCTCCAGCTTTAGTCTTTCTCAAGATTGTTTTGACTATTTTGGGTCTTTTGTGATTCCATACAAATTTAAAGATTGTTTTTTCTTTCTATAAAAAATGAAAAATTTTAACAGAATTTGACAGGGATTGCATTAAATCTATAGATTGCTTCCACTATACATCGGGGACCTGCAAACCAAAAGCACAATGAAATGTCCTCTCACACCTGCTAGAATGGCTATATCTAAAAGCAAGAGGTAAGTGCTGGGGAGGATGGAGAGAAGAGGGGACTCTGGGTAGGCTGTTAATGGGGATGTGAATTGGTGCAGCTACTAGGAAAACAGTATGGAAGTTTCTCGAAAAATTAAAAAGAGAACCACCATATGACCCAGCAGTCCCACTTCTGGGTATTTATCCAAAGGAAATGGAAATGGGATTTCAAAGAAATTACCTGAAATTATCCCACACTCATTGCGACATTATTCACAGCAGCCACAATATGGAAACAACCTGGGTGTCCTCAGCAGGTGAATGCCTAAAGAAAGGGCGTATATATACAATGGAATATTATTCAGTCATGAGAAGGAAGGAAGAAATCCTGCCATCTGCAACAGCACGGATGCACTGTGGGGGCATTATGCTAAGTGAATTGAGCCAGAGAAAAATAAGTATCACATGATGTCACTTATATGTGGGATCTGAAAAAAGGCAAGCTCAGAGAAACAGGGGGAGAACAGGGGCTGCCAAGATCCCGGGGGTGGCAGAAATGGGGAGGATGGTGGAGCGGCACAAGCTTGCAGCTGTAAGACGAACAGGGTCTGAGGACCTAACGTCTGCCATGATGGCCGTAGTTGGGAACCCGTACTGAACAACTGAAATTTGCTAGAAAGTAGGACTGAATCTTCTCATAAAAAAAAAAAAAAAAGGCAAGTACGTGAGATGATGGATGCGACGATAATTAGCTAGATGGGGAGAATCATTCACAATGTATTTGTGCATTGAGCCACAACGATGTACACTTTAAATCTCACCATTTTATTTGTCAATTACAGCTCAATAGAGCTGAAAAAAAGAAAAAAAGAATGTGTTTTGTTGGATACAAATTGTACCTCAGTAAAGTTGAATGAAGAGTCTC
>PVKM010049913.1:0-10851 GCA_004027735.1 Carollia perspicillata
CCATGTACCAAACATAATATATATGCTATGTTTAATATATAAAGTATAAATTAGTATTTAATATATATTATATAAATAAGTATATGTATATGTTATATACTTATACATATATTTTTTCTGTCTTACTAATTCTTGAAAATTAGTGAGTTAACCCAGTGCCATTTTGGCTGAGATTCTTATTAGGCAGATGCTGAACCAGCGTCCCTTTAACATAAACGTGAGGAACCTTTGCTTTTGTGTGTGAATTCAACCAGGTTCTTGGATTTCTGCCTGTTGGCCTGGTCTCACAGACATGTGTCTAATACTTGACTACAGAAATGCTCCTTTCCTGCGTGTCACCCAGCGGGCCTCGGGGACAGGTCTTGTAATTCCAGGGCCTCCACACTCAAGTCCTCCTCCACTCACCTGCATTCTAGACCTAAGTGGTGGCAGGTGTGAGAAACGGAGAAAGGAAGCTGTAGAGGAGCATCTGTGGTTTGAGGGCTTAGGAGCTCAGTGGCGCCCCTTGTGAGCCCTGGGTAAGTATTTGATCGTGTTGGAAAGTCACTGTCAGTACCGGGAACTGGCCGTCAGGAGAAGGGCGTCTCCTCCAGGCACAGAGCCTACACCAAGCATCCCGAGTGTTTACCGCTCTGCCTGCCCTAACATAAAAGACCCCCCAAAAGCATTTTCCTTCTGGAAACTCACTGTGCACCCTTACTCCCAGGAAGGAATTAAATGATCAATAATGCAAAAGAACACATTTTTTAAAAGATTTTATTTATTTTTATTTTTAGAGAGAGGGGAAAGGAGGGAGAGAAACTTCAGTCAGTTGCCTCTCTCACGTCCCCAACTGGGGGGCCTGGCCTGCAACCCAGGCACGTGCCCCCGGCCAGGGATGAACCGGCGACCTTCCCATTTGTGGAACGACACCCAGCCCACTGAGCCCAAAGGAGCAAGTCTTTGCTGGGTTCATTTCTAACAAGCCAGAGTCGAGTTCTTTCCTGTGTGTGACCCTGGCCTAAGGGACATCTAAAAGGGAAGAATTAAAGTTAATGTGATAATTTACTTTGCTATGAAATAACCTTGAGTTAGAAGAGTCGCCCACAGTCTAACGGTCACGTTCTCGGAGGGTGTTTGCCTAGTGAGCTCCCCTGCATTCTGGGAATTCGGAATACTGGCTTCTGTTGTCATAACTGTATAGTTGACATGAAAAGTCAGTTTCTTAACTTTGCTTTTATGTATAAAATGGGAAGAATGGTCTCATTCCCTGCAATACTGAAAAAAGCTTCCTTGGAATCCTAGATTTTGAAAGAGCCCACACTCAGGGTTTCAGCTTATATCTTGAATTCACCAGAAAGAAAATTCAGAAAACCAAGGTTGAATTGAATCTTAAAGTAGCACTTTATTAATGAGGAGGGGGAGGGAATTATATCTTAAAAACATCTACAAAGGGATTCCTGTGGTATATTGGTATATCGAAGTCAGAATTGGTTATTTCACATTTAGATGTTACGGCTAAGCTGTGCCAGGGGGTTTTCAAATGTGTGGTTGCTGTCACTGCTTTTCGGGGGCACTTAAAGGCTTGTCATAAAAGTCACCTTAAACAGCCGTTGGTTTTCATGTACGACATGACATTTTGAATAGACTTGGTTAGACAGATGATAATTCCAAATAAACTCACATCCCCAGTATGTGGAAGGGAGAGGTGAAGGGGGAGAGAGCGGGAGAGGAACATCGATGGGTTGCCTCTGGTACGCACCCCGGCTGGGGCCAAACCTGCCGCCCAGGCGTGTGTCCTGACCGGGAATCGAACAGACAGTATTTCGCTTTTTGGGATGAAGCCCAACCCATTGAGCCACACCAGTCAGGACGAGACATGCTTATAATCCAGCGAGCACCACGCAGACGCACAGACGCGCTCAACCCGAGTGCTGGGGGTTAAATTTTTATTCTCAGTTCCATTCGTGTTTTGTTGTAGTCAGCTTCTACCTTTTTCTTTTCTTTTTTTAACTTTTCTTTACTTTTTTTTTACTTTTCTTACAGAAGACTTCCTTAGTTAGACTTAACTTAGTTTCTACTCTGCACTGTCCCCGACTGCTGAAAGTTCTCGATTCTTTTAAATCTAAAGTAAGTGATCTGTAAATAAAAAGATTTTTTTCTTTGAAAACACCTTTTGAATTCTTCTCACTTTAATCCAGTTTAAAAACCCCCCACCGACGCGTCTCCCCACCGGCTTCAGCTCCCTCCCTTGGGCTGGAAGAGAACTTTGATTGGCAGCTTCGTTTCCTCACCTATTTATGTAACTACCAACGCAGAGCTTCTGTGCCATTTCCGGCCCCATCCACTACTCTTCGCTTGTCAAGATAATTTTTACTTCATCTCAAGTCTAGCCCTCAGCACGGCCTCATAAAAAGCAAGGATTAAGTTTATATTTAGTCTTGGCCAGGCACTGTTCCTTCACATCAGTTATTCTGTATAATACTTGATGAGGATTGCATTGCATATTCCACACAGTTAAATGGCTAGCTTACATTTTTGTTAACTACAGTTACCTTAATGACATTGAAATATTTTTTTCAAGAGAGGAAGAAAGAGGATGATTTCTTTTAGGCTGTAGAGCACTATGTTGTGTCAGTAACATTTTCTTAAACCCAGAGCCCCTATGGGTCCCTCGCCATTGGCCCTGGAGAGGTGCTGCAGACCTCTGAGACGGGGAGGGTCTCACACTGGACAGCGGTGGTCCTCACGCGGCTCAGGTGCCCGTGGAGCCCGGCAGGAGGGTGAGGCTGGCCAAGGCCAGGGTCCTCTTGAGTCTGCTGGTAGTCCCTTGTGGGTTTCTTGGGGCTTTTTGTTCATGTAGGCCCTTGCTCCTTGTGAACACTCATACCCCTTGTCTGCTGGTAGTGCCTGGAGGATGGAGAGGATGTCAGTCACTAAGGTCTGAGCATTCCTGCCCCAGGGGGCCACAAACATCCTGTGTGTCAACCCACCCTCGTGGGGTCTGTCTCCCTGCCTCTACTGTGTCTTTGCCTTTGGCCTTGAGGCTGTCCATGTGCACAGCTTATATAGATGTTATCTCTCTAGGTTACTGTCTCTGTATTTCCTGATGCTGAAAGGCCTTAAAATACCATAGTCAGAGGATTTCTGCATGTGACCTGGTTTGGGGCCAACTTCATCAGGAATATATAGGCATGTGAATTTGTTGTCATGACAAGACTTTTTGGCACTGTCACCTATGTTGGATTTTAATGATCACCTATCTGGATAGATTTAGAAAAGTCTGTCTGGCCCTGGCTAGTGTGGCTCAGTGGATTGAGCGCCAGTCTGTGTGAACCCAAAGGGTTGCCGGTTCGATTCCCAGTCAGGGCACATGCCTGGGTTGCAGGCCAGACCCCCCCAGTAGGGGGCGCATGAGATGCAACTACATGTTGATGCTTCTCTCTCTCTCTTTCTCCCTCCCTTCTCCTCTGTCTAAAAATAAAATAAGTAAAATATTTTTAAAGGTTTGTCTGACCTTAAGAAACTGGAGGTGGGTTTTCTTACATTGCCTTTAGTTTGAAAATCTTTTTAGTTGACTCCCAAATATCAAATACAGGTAACATCGTGAAATATAGATGGGAAAAACTTGTAGTGAAATGACAGTAGCGCGAAAGAACCCTTTTCTTTGTATAAAACCTCCCTGAGGGAGGACAGTGGTTGCTTTTAGAAATTTTCCGTCTCCCAGCTTCGGCTGCCCCATCGCAGTTCTTCAGTGGCTCGGGGTGGGTGCTCACCTCATCCCACGTCTAGCTCTGAGCGTTTGTGATCAGAAACGGGCCTCTGCCCGAGGACCAGAGAACTGGTGCTTTCTGACGGCTCATTCAAAAAATAAATCTGTGACTTAGGTTAATGATGCTCAGGTTAATCTAGCAGGATAAACCAGTGGGAATAACCAAGAAAAAATGTTTAGAAGGAGACTTCAAGAGGGCGAACACGTATCAGCTGTTACAAGATGTTGTAACACTGCAGGCCTTTGGTACTGGCTCAGAAATAGATTGAAATATACATTAGAACTTAGCATATGATAAAGGCAGCATTTCCAAACAACGAGGAAAAGGTAGCTCGTTAAATAAGCAAACAGTTCAGAAGTGAGTGAACTTCTGCACACACGCACACCAGCTGCGTCCTGGGGGAAGTGCTTGCGGCACCTGAGACCGACAAATTTGTGGACAGGCGTAGAATAAAGGTTCTTACAGATCATTGAGAAAAATATAGCCCTGGCTGGTGTGGCTCAGTGGATTGAGCGTGGGTCTGTGAAGCAGAGGGTGGCTGGTTCGATTCCCAGTCGGGGTGCATGCCTGGGTTGCAGGCCGGGTCCCCAGTGGGGGACGCATGAGAGGCAACCACACATTGATGTTTCTCTCCCACTCTTTCTCCATCCCTTTCCCTCTCTCTAAAAATAAATAAATAAAATATTTTTAAAAAATGAACATTTGGTGGGAAATGGCCCAGAGGACATATGAGCTGTTGCCAAAAGAAGTAATATACATCAGGTCCTCAAATCACACCCTTTTGTTCAAAGTCACTTTGTTATGATATTGATAAGATGCCGTAGGAACTCAACTCTTGTTTAGATCAGTTAGCCTCTGGTAA
This sequence comes from Carollia perspicillata, assembly GCA_004027735.1. Lineage (NCBI taxonomy): Eukaryota > Metazoa > Chordata > Mammalia > Chiroptera > Phyllostomidae > Carollia > Carollia perspicillata. Next base: position 4,615 of record PVKM010049913.1, read on the forward strand.
AATGCCTTCGTTACGTGTTACTTCACTTGAATTCGCAGAAGCTGTTGACATTTCTGTGAGAAATTACTATATGTTACCAATACATTTATGAAAGCATGTTAAATATTTACCAGCAATCAAGGAACAGAGTTGCGCCAGGCCATGTTCCCACCCGTCAGAGGGGCGGCAGTGTGGTTAAGCTGTGTGGAGAGGCGGGGAGGCTCTGGGAGAGGGGACCACCCCCGTGCAGGGCCCAGGGGTCGGGACACCTGCCCGTCTGAAGGGTCGTCAGCAGTGCACGGCCGCAGCCTGGGGCAGCAGGGAGTCGCTGGGCAGATACACACGTAGTAGCAATAATAATGGACGTTTCAAAGAACCACAGGCCAGCAAACGAGTAAACTGTGCTTCATGCACACACACAGGGGAACACACACCTGTTACAGAGGGACGCGGCAGAACCTTTCTTCACGTGGAAAGGTGCTCCAGTTTGAATGAATGAATAAATTGGACATGATGTACTGTGTGCAAAATGATTGCAATCCGCCCTACACACTCGTAAACTCACACACACACACGTGCCCAATTTTAAGTGACTGGATGGTAGAATTGTGGTTTTTAAAAAACACTCTCCTTTTTAACTTAACATTCTCATATGATTTTTCTGCAAAAGCATATGTTGTTTATGCCATTCTTGTAAGTATTTTTAAGTAATAGGGATTAAAATTGCCCAATTTAAAACATATCCTTACCAGTCAATCAAGAGTGCTTGTTCACCTTACATATGTTGATTATATCCATGGTCATTCAAAACCACTGATTTTTCCTGGCTGCGGGGCACTTTCTTTTTATTCACGTTACTTAAATTACATGTGAGGCGTTGATACAGGCTTTCTCCCTGAAGCCAAGTCTTCCCTTGCCCACCCCTCCTCTGGGATTTCCACCCTTTCAGTCCCAGCACAGAGTAAGTCATCCTTCGGAGGGAGGGCAGCCACCCCTGCCCCGCAGCGGTTTTTAGCACAATGACCTTCGAATCTCTGCTGTCAGAAGGAGTGTCTGTAGGGCCCAGTGTCAGGGTTGGGGGACTGGGTGCAGGTATTACGGGAAATGCAGCTGTGGCCTACCCAAGTTAATTGACCTTTCTAGATGCCCCAAACCTGAAATCAGCGATGTTTCAGATTGCCATCTTCTGAGAAACTCTCTCTGTCTTAACCCAGCTGATACTAGTTCTCACTACAAATGAAATTTCTCAATAGTAGTATTTTTTCCTGTGCTGTAATATTGAGGTGTTGACAGCTCCGTCTTGAGGCTGTCACAGGAGTTGTAGCTGATGGCATCAGTGCCCATCCCTGCCCCCACCAGTGGCTGGCGTCACAAGCTGCTTCAGTGTGAAGCTAGGTCTCCTCCTATGACCTTTCAAGAGTTTCTTTGAGTTTTCAGAGAGCTTTCTTTTCTCTTGGTTTGATAATTTTGTTCAGAAACTTAGCACAGAGACCAGCTACATAATTTGTGGGGCCCAGTGCAAAAATGGAAATGCAGGACGCCTTGTTAAAAATTTACTCAGTTCCAAAATTAAACCAAGAATGGGGCATTCTAAATTCTGGGCCTCGTGTGTCTTCCCAGGTGGCTGGATACAAGGTTACAGGGTCAGTCACCCCTCTTGCCCCTGTGGTCTATGTCAGGGTTTGCCCGAAGAGGGTGACAGGCGATGTGACGCTAAGGGAAGCAGGTTTTCAGTCAGGGAGCCCGGCATTCTGACCTGAGCCTGGTCTTTTACTTCAGTCCTTGAAGCCCGTGGCCCTTCTGAGAGGGGCTGCTGCCTTCTGACCACCCCACGTTCATGACACCAGTTCTTTCCCTTCTGTATGCAGAAATTCATTGAGTTTGAAGATGCCTTGGAACAGGAGAAGAAAGAGCTGCAAATCCAGGTGGAACACTATGAGTTTCAGACCCGCCAGCTGGAACTGAAGGCCAAAAACTATGCAGATCAGAGTAAGTAGCCAGCCTGAGGGTTGAAATGGCATTGTTTGTTGTTTTCAGACCTGCCCCAGCTGGGCCGGATGTTGAGAGCCTGTGATAAACAGTGAGAAAACAGAGTGAGAAAACCCAGTGACAGCCTGACGTTATTTTCGCTGTGATTCCTTCAACCATTACACTGCTGTGTATTTCTGTAGTCAGCCTCCGATTCTTTGTGGAAATACAGTAAATAATTAAGGCTCCTTTGGTGATGCAGCACTTTTGCACATACTCCATTCTGACCCCAAATCACAAGTCTGTGACCCTCATGTGGTCCTTCAGGACAAAGCTCCCCGGCTGCCTACCCGCCCTGCGAGGCTCTTGTCTGCACCCCACTGAGGAAAGACTGCTGTTTTGGGACCTGGAGGTTGGGCTTGATGATGCAGCCCCCTGGACTGACAGTTCCTAGGACCTGATCAAGGTCCCTGTAGGTTCCTTCCTCCTCCTTGCAAGGAGAGGGGAAGAAAGGGGCTTTTGATTATTCTTGGGATAAGAATTACTCTTTTCAGAAGTCTTTGTTGAAATTGTACTGTCAAAGTTAGAATGATCTGTGTGATTTCAGTTTTCCGTAGTTAGAGGTTTTGATGATGGAGACCTACTTTGCTGCTTTGCCTAGTTCCCATGGATGGCAGGAGCTTTCACTTCCCCGAAAACTTAAGACAAAATTGGGAAGGAAAATGGTTGGATGTGTTGGGTCTATCCCTGTCCCAAACCAGGACTTAAAGGCCAGTACCCCACAGGGTGGTGGCGAGTTCTGGGCAACCAGTGGGCTGTTGGCTGCGTGCGTGTACAAACACCCCCGTGTTTGCAGGCCTGTGTTTGCACCCTGTAAGCAAAGGAAAGGCCCAGCTTAGGCATGCACAGGTAAGCCCTTTCTGTAACCACACAGACTCCTTAACATGCGCTTTGCTTAGAGTACTTTTCATAGCGAAACCTTTTCAGCTCTTCTTAGAAGGAAAACACGGAAGCTCCAAATTACAGATTGAAGTCGATCACTTGGTCAGTGCCAGGAGTGAGAGCCAGAGGGGAGAGGAGGACGAGCCTCCGGGCAGTGGTCTGTACACCTGCCCCAGCAGAGAGGTCAGCAGAGGTCGTGGGGCTCTGACCCGGAAGTCCCCTCCAGGGACTCGTGCTCAGCCAGCCGGCCCCTCCCAAGGCTGGAGCAGCGGCCGGGGGTGGGGCCTTCCCCTGGTAGCCAGTTCTGTGTGTGTACACGCCAGAGTCTGTAGGCACTTCGAGCTCTTCCAGGGATGACCAAGCTGTGACTCTGCTTTGTGCAAATACCTGTTGCTCCTCAAAGTTCGGTCCTCTAACCGGCAGCATCAGCATCACCTGGAGTGTTAGCAATGCAGAGTCGGAGGCCCTACCTGTTGGTAGGGACCAGCCTTGGCAGCGTAGCCTCCAAGGACACTGCTGGGAAAGCTGCACCAGGAACCGAGGGACAGGAGAGCATAGGGACCGAGTGGGATGCTGAGGAGTGTCGCTGTTCAATCAGTTTACAGCAGTAACCAGAAAGCGGGGCAGACGGAGAGGCTCACACTCGAGGACAGGGTGCATGCTGGGAGGACTGCCACATGAGTCCTGGGCCCATGATACAAAGGACCACAAACGGAAGGTTTTCGAGTCCAGTGGCACACTTGCCCTGCTGGTGAGGTGTAGGGGTGTGGTCACCAGCTGTCGCTGTCGCTTCCCCTCAGAGCAGTCAGGCAGCAGAACACATGCCTGCCAGAGGGGACCATCCTGTGTGTCAAAGGGACTGCCAGTGTAGGGGGAACACAGCTGCCAGCCTGCAGGTAGTATGATCATGACTTGGTTTTTTTAGCCCTTGGTACACCCATGTAAGGGACCCTTGTGTGTCTGTCACGTGTCCCAGATGTGGGTATGCTTTGGCTCTTTACCATACCTTAGAGGTTACTCACTGATGAATTCTGCCTTTCTCCACAGCCACTTGCTCACTTCTGGTCCACACTTCACACATCCTGTGAGTTTTGCCTGCGTCTCTGACGCTGCTAGCTAACTTAAGCTTAGGTAGTCATGCTTTGCGTGTTTTACCTGTCCTGTACCTTTTTGTAGCAGAACTGAATAGCTTCAAATAACGCAGCACACAAACGGTACATACCCCAGACCAGGTCAGAATCTGCATTCTGGCATCCCCAGGGCGTTCTCTCCTGCTGCTAACAACCTCTAAGCTTCAGATGCTGCAGTGGCCTGCACCAGGCTTGTCCTGGGACCCTCCACCCTCCATCCAGGAAGCCTAGAGCAGGATGGAATTGCGAGGGCTGGGTTGTGTGGTTGACAAACAGCTGTCGTGTCTTGCAGTTTCCCGGTTGGAGGAGCGGGAGTCAGAGATGAAGAAGGAGTACAACGCTTTGCACCAGCGACACACAGAGGTAGGTGCCCAGCCATGACCTCCAGCCCACACAGGCCACACTTGGAGCGAAATCACGAGAAAGCAGCCACTGGGGCGGCCTCTGACCTGGGGTTGCCTCCTTGGCCTTTCTTTTCGTGGCGTTCTACAGCCAAGCCAGTAAGCGGTCAGCCTCGCGCTGGGCAGGCTCCATTTTGCTGAGCTCTGTCATTATTTCCATCAGAGCACAGCAAGCCCAGAACACTGTGAGCCGGAGAGGGGTTGCACACAGGCCTTGGTCAGCAGGCATTCATTACTCACACAGAGGTGTCCTTCTCCACAGATGATACAGACCTACGTGGAGCACATCGAGAGGTCCAAGATGCAGCAAGTTGGGGGAAACAGCCAGACTGACAGCAGCCTGCCCGGGCGAAGGTAGGCAGGGCCAGAGCCTGCACAGCCCAGTGGTGCTTTGTCGCCGAGGAGGCCAGAGAGCTGCATCCTCCTGACTCGGGAACAGGGGTGTCTGGTGGGAGTGCGTGGCTTAAGCCAAGAATGTGTGCTGAGATTTTCCCAGGCACTAGAGTAGGGGTGAGGGAACGTGGGTGGACCTCTGCCAGCCTGCGTGCAGTCACGAATGCCCAGGGAAAATTGTGGACAGTCCATCCTAATACTTGCAGATTCCGTTTTTGTGAATTCGCCTACTTACTAAAATTTATTTGTAGTCTCAGAATCAACACTTGCAGTGCTTTTAAGTCATTTACAGACACTCGCAGGGCAGTGAAAAGTTTGAGTCACCCAATATACATGATGCCCATTAAGGTCAAACAAGGTGCTGCTTCCTGCTTGTCCCAGCCTCATGAAGAGATGCCCAGAGGACGGAGATGGAAGGTGGTACAGTGTTGTGCCAGCCTCGTCCAGTGGCCCCAGCATCCGAGAGCTGCACTGCTGCTTCAGGGCAGGCAGTGCCGGTGCCAGCAGGTGGAGAGGCCCTGGCTTGTCTGAGCTCAGGAGCTCAGCGCTGATTTGTTAGAGGAGTGGGGAGAAACCCACAGAGGCCAGGCTCCTTCTCCATCTTCTGTACCCTTGGGTCGGATAAAACCAGACCATAGTCCCCGAGGGAGCAGATTGTCAGAGATCTCCAGGGTGTTGCCAGCTTCAGGGAGTTGGCCCACAAGCAACCAGAGTTACTGACCTGGGCTGGGGAGGTTGGTAGCAATGTTCTAAGTCTCCATCAGGCAGGATGGTGGACTGAGGTGGGCACCCCAGGCCCCGCAGATCGCCGCGCTCAGCCACGGGCCCACGTCTGGCTGTGGCCCAGCGCTCCCCCAGGCAAAGGCTTACAGCTGCTGGTCAGGTCACACGTAGGCCTTGTTGGCCACAAAAGATTTGTTTGTCCTGCATTTTTACGGGGCTGTATCTGTAAACAACTAGACTCAGGTCCTTCCTCGTGGGCATCCTCAGTTATTCTGTGGGTCACTGTGGGCAAAGCTGTTGGGTCCCTGTACTGGAGTCGTCAAGTGTGAAAACAGAAATGTGCACTTTGGGACTTTCAGTCAAGGTGGCGGCATAGGCAGATGTGGCTCACCTCTTTGTACAACTACAACAAAATTATGACTAAAATGTAGACCAGCCATTCCTCAGAACTGACAGAAATCGAGTTGAATGAAGGTCTGAGGACTACAGAATTAAAGAAACCGCATCCATCCATACTGGTAGGAGGGGTGCAGATGCAGAACAGGCTGGTCCCACATCCACGTGTGGTGACTAAAAAATTGGGAGGGGTATCCTGGGAGCCAGCAGTCCCAGCCCCACACCAGGCCCCCAGCCCAGGGTTCCAGTGCCAGGAAGATAAGTCCCCACAACTTCTGACTGCAAAAACCAGCGGGAATTGAGTC
>PVKM010049914.1:0-10853 GCA_004027735.1 Carollia perspicillata
GAAGTTTTTTTTTCATTTCGCTTCGGGGACCACGGTTGCTACTAAAAATTCCCACCCCTCCACCTCCTCCCCCCGCCGCTTCTCTCCAGCTGGTCGGTTCAAGTTCCACAAACACGCATTTGTATCAAGTAAAGTAACTTGTAAAAGATGGAGATTACTTCCTAAACGGCCGTAAAGCTTTTGTTAAACGTGGAAGTAAATGACCTGCGTTACTGCTCCGCTTGCGGCTCCCAGGGCGACCACGCCCTGCTCCCTCCCCCCACCTTGCCCGCGCCTCGTGCGTCTGGAATGCGGGACCGCCTTTTGCACCGCTCCTCTGTGCCACCGCTCCTCTGTGCCACCTCTCCGGGCTTCCTGGGAGCACTTCGGGGGGCTGCACGACCCTGTCTCTCTACCCTGCACCCCAACGCGGGGCAGAACTGGCCACTCTCACTCCAGCGGGACCATCTTGCCACTGCGCCCCCTCTCCACAGAACCCTGTGCGGACCGCCCCCCGGCCCCTCCGTCCGATGGCCTACAGGGTCCCCGTCTCTCGAGCCTCTCTTTGCAAGGCCGTCTTCTTCCCAGTCTCTCCGCGCCCCGCTAGCACAGCGGCCCCCGGGCCATAGCGGGAAGGAAGGGCGCGCCCCACTTACCTGGGCCGGGCGCTGAGAGCTGTGAGTGTCCCTAGAAGCAGAGCTCAGGCTGCAAGCCTGGGTGGGGCTTTTATAGCACCAACATCCTCTTGGTGCGGGCGAGGCCCGCCCCGCCCCGCCCCGCCTCCTGGTTCACCAGTCCGCTCCCACCCGGAGTCACGGTGACTCACCCTCCCCGACCGGCCTGCCAAGCCGGCCAGCCCCGCCCTGGAACGTTCCCTGGGCCTCAGGGTGCCGGAGCGGCCCCGGCGCCCCCGGCCCTGCCCTCCATGAAGGCGCCCCCATGGCTTTCTCGAGGGCCGTCGGCCTGGTTACCTCCTCCCTTCCTCATTCTACTTCTTGAACGCCACGTGGGGTGCTCAGCTCCGGTTTAGATTAATAAACTAGCAAGACTTTAGTAGACTCTGAGCTTCATTAAGTCACTTTTTTTTGGCGTCGATGCAATGGAAGGAAAAACTGATCCAAAAAACATAAGTCGTGATTCCCCTGAGCTGCGGCCATTGGCATCCAGCTCCCCATTACCGTCCGCAAACTTGTTAGCTTAATCTCTGGCCAGCAGTTCCCAGGAGGAGCGCGGGGAGGGCGATCCTTCGGCTCTTGCCCCGCCAAGACTCTGAACCTGCAGGGAAGCCGGAGCCAGGTTTGGGAAGCGGGAACAGAAGCCGGGAGCCAGACCCCAGCCCATTCCTGCGCCGGGAGGCGCCCTTTCCCTGGGAGAGCTCTGCTGCGCTTCTCTCCCAGCCTCTGGGGCCCGGACTCCGCGCTCCGCGTTGGGCAGTTCTGTGCATCCTCGTGGCAGGCCTTCCCGGGCTGGGTGGGGCGGGTGGCTTTCAACCTCCAGTTCCAACAAAGAAGTTTCCTGTCTTCTTTCACAACGGTCGTTTTTTCGCAGCTGCTTAGGCAGTTCCCTCGCTTGGTTTTGCTCAGTTTCTCTCACTTTTCTTCCCTGCTTTGCTTCCACAGGGGCAACGTGCAAGCAAACATGTTTTTATGTGTGACTGCGCAAGTACTGGACTCAAACCTCGAACAGGAATGTTTTGCTGAGTCCCAGAGACCTTTCACTGCAGAGCCTTTGCATTCCCGTTTGACACTCACTTCGTGCGGCTCTTTCTCCTAGTTTCAGTGCTTCCGTATTTAAATCTCCTATCTACCTTAACGTTCATTTCTACTTTCCAGTGAGCATCATTTCACTTCCGGGAATCAAAAATGATAGTGAGGCCAACAGACCTCGGCTGGCACGCCACTTAGCTGCGAAGTCCAGGCTGCAAAAGGAGTCTCAGGACACTCAACCCAGAGCTCACTGTGACCCTGTCCGTCCACTTGGAATGATACATGATAGGGCCTCTCAGAGGGACAAAGAGAAAATAAAGCAATTGTTTTGATACAATTTCTGATTTACACTGATAGCTCTTCAATTTAGGCCGAAAGCCTAAACCGTGTTTATCTGCCCACTACCCTGAACATTTTTGGACAGATGGTAATGGTTGGACAGGATTCTGCCATCTTTTTCCTACTCCTGTAGGCAGATTCCACAGCCTCTTACTCATAATGATGCTGTGATAGGCCCCCCCGAAGATTTAAATCCAATCATGTGGAATACATGAAAGCCGCCGAGTACACACACAAAAGTTTTTGCTTATCTTTGGCATCCAGCAGATCCAAACAAACGGATCTATGCAATAGCCAGACTTTGCTTCACGCTACAGAACTTACACTGATGTTATTATAAAAATGAAGTAATTAGAAGTCATGGTTTACAAATATCTGAGGAATGTGCGGCCAATGAGTACGAAAGAGCTTATAAATCTCTGAGTGCCAAGATCCACTTCTTTCTTTTTCTTCTCTCCCTGTGGCTGGAGAGAATGTTTCTACTACAACAGATCTCAGATTACGTCTGCTGTTAGGCCTAAACGCTGTCCTCTCAGGCCTCAGATTTGCTATGTTCACACTTTACCGTACCTCCACACCTAACAGTGCCCAGCTAGAAATGACAGGCACTCGCTAAAAAGTATAGAATGAATGATAGCATTATTCACCCAGTAATAGAATGTCAGAGCAGAAAGAGGCCTTAACAGAGTCATTTGCCCAATTCTAGATATTTATATATGAAAGAAGAAACTGGAGCACAAATAAAGTCTCCTGCCCAGTCCAGAGACTAGATATTACACCCAAGTTACTTGTGGCAATGTAACAGATGCCACCAAACACTCAGCGGTTAAAACATAAGCATTTATTTGCTCTTAATTTTACAATTTGAATGGGAATCGGTGGGAATAGCTTGGCTCTGTTCCCTGTGATGCTGGGTGGGGCAGAAGTATGAGAGATAAATTTCTGTTCTTCATAAGCCATGCAGTCTATGCTAGTTTAATGTAGTTGTCCAAACAGACTAAGATACCAGGTAATATTATAGTCTCCAAAGATGACCACAATATTTCCCACCCCATATGTTCTTCTAGAACTTCATCACTTTCCCCATCAAAAGGAGGAGTGTATGCCCACTCCCCTTGAACTTCAAGACCCATTCTGAGTTATTTGGTCAAAAGAGAACAGCCGGATGATGTGACTTCTGGGGCTAAGTCATGAATGCATTTCTCTCTTGCATACTTGGGACTTGTGCTTGGGAATGCAGCCACCATGCCACGAGGAAGCCCAAGCAGCCTGTGGAGGGGAACCAGAGTCCTCATTTGACAGCCAGGACAACTGGTTCAGGACTACGTGAGCCACCTTGAAAGTGGACCACCTGACCTCCTGTTGAGCCACCTCAGGTGAAGCTGCACAGAGCAAAGACCACCGAGCTCTGTCCGAACTGCACACTAGTGGACAAAACAAATTCTTACTGTTGTTGTAAGAAACTAAATTTTGAGGTGGTTAGTTATGCGGCAATGTATAACTGAAACAGTTATCACGAGAGGGAAATAAAACAGTACATTAAGAGGCACAGGTTGCGTTTCTACCATCATAATTCTGCAAACAATGTGTATACGTATGTAAAGAGTAAGAGACTTACTTTTCATAGTAGACAATAGGTACTATTTAAAACTGATAAATTAGAACATACTGACATGCTATTTAGAAATACAGGGTCCGGCAGAAGTTGCCTGCTTGAGTGTGGTTGGTAGGGTAATAATATGGGTATAATAATGTATAATTTTAATTTGAACATTTCTCCTAAAATGTCATATGGTGTACTTGAGTGTGATATTTTTATGTTACAGAACTACATGCTTATGACTTTGTAATAAAAAGGGGGCATTATTTGCCAGATCTTGTATATAGGTGGGTGAATCACCATAAGAATTAGCTACAGGTGTTGAAAGTGTTTGGCTCTGGAGAGCAGAGATGTGAGTATCGTGCCTCAAGGTAAGTAACTGCTGCCTGGGCGTGCGTGCCTGTGTGTTGTGTGTGGATGTGTTCGGAAGCTACGAGAGAAAGTGCACATTTCCCACTCAATATATATTCTGCTTTTGTTCTTAGCAACAGACGCAGTCTGTTTGTTTTTCAAGTGGGCAGCAACGTACTCAGCTAAAAGATTATAGTTTTCAGCTTCTTTTGGAGTTAGATGTGTCCATTTAACTAAATTCTGGGGAAGAGAGGAAGCCAATGAAGGTTACGAGGTAGAGTTTCAATAAAACCACTTTAATAAAAAACAGTTGACATGGTCCCCCCCCATCCCCCTCTTTTTCCTACTTTCTTTGCCTAATACTTGATAGGATGGCTGGAGCTCTTTCAGTTACTGTGGACCTGGAGGAAAACTGGAAGATGGAAACTAGGCACGAAGGGTGGAAAACAAAAACTTGAGGATGAAAACAAAAACACTGAAAAAAAAGGCAGGAGGAGCCCATTGCCTGTTTCCCTGGTGACTGGGAAGCCAATTCAGTCCTGGATTGCTTTCTTTTAGATTTCTTTTATATGAAAGAAAAATACATTTCTACCTGCTCAGGTCGGGTAGTTCAGTCGTTTAGAGTGTCATTCCCATGTGCCAAGGTTGTGGGTTTCATATGCAAGAATCCACCAATGAATACACGAATAAGTAGAACAACAAAATTGATGTTGTTCATCTCTCTCTCTTCCCCTCTATCTCTAAAATCAATTTAAAAATACATTTCTACCTTATTTCAGTCACTTATTTCCAGGCTCTGTTACTGACAAACGTAACTCCAACTAATTGTATATACAATTATATGGAGTTCTCACGTAAATATGTGGCTTTTAAAACTATTCATTCATATAACTGGACTAAAGATAACAATTAAAAGAGGAAGGAAAGAGAGAAGAAAGGAGGAAGGGGAGGGAGGGAGGAATCAGAGACACTAAGTGAGCACACGTGGGGCTTTGGACTGAACCAGTCCAGGGTCCTCATTCTGTTTCTGCTCCTTCCTGGCCAGAAGAAACTTCGAAAACCTGGGTTTTCTCATTTGTGGTATTGCAGGGCCATTGTAAAGAGCAGACAATGCATAAAAAGTACCCAGCTGGTATTGAAGCAACCACAGTTATTTCATTGGCTCACTGGGTCTTTTCAGCATCTAGCCTGCTGAACTCGTAGTAAGACTTAAATAAATTTGTTGAATTAGGATATCATGACCCTAATCGCACAGAGTACTCTTGGTGTGGACAAACCACAATTTCTATTTTCAGGGAAAAAAGTGCAGTAACTACAACCTCCCTTTCCCAGCTCCAACAGATACTTTAGGTCTCAATACACACTCTACAAGGCATCCAGAATTATCTTTCTAAGAAACAGGTCTGATTATATGACCCCTCCCTGGAACTCTCTCTGTGGGATCTGACCTACCTGATAACCTTATTTCCCACATATGGCCCCGTCCCACCTACCACGCAGCATGGCCAAGTGCATTCACGCTCAGTGCCTTTGTCCACGCTGTTTACGGCCTGGGGTGCCTTTCCCATTTTCTGCAATGGTGAACTTTGCCTCATCCTTCAAGCCTTAGAGCAAATGTTGGTATTATTTTCTCATGAAGAAAGCCTTTGCCAAGTCCTTCAGGTAGATTTGACTCTAATCTGTTTCTCTTTGCATTTCTTACACACCTCCCCTCTTTCAGTGGTCACCTTGCATTTTTACACAGGGTCCAGCAGAAGTAATGCCTGCTCGAGTGTGGCTGGTGGGGTACTACTATGGGTGCAATAATTCATAGTTTTAATTTGAATGTTTCACCCAAAATGTCATATGGTGTGCTCGAGTGGGATATTGTTACGGAACTACATGCTTATGATTTTGTAATGAGAGATTTTGTAATAAAGGGGGGGCGGGGCGTTATTTGTGCCAGACCCCTGTATTTTATTTATTGGTCTCTGCCACTAGACGTTTACTTGCCTCCTATTGTGCTGACAGTGACCGAGCCAGTACCTGTCACTATTGGGCTTCTCTCCGTAAATGCATTACGTTGCCTCATTCTTACTTACACCCACCCGACAAAAAGTAAAAGGCTGGTAATACCCAGTGCAGCAGGACGTGGGTGCGTGAGGAGTTCTGAGATGCCGTCGGTGGGAAGGCAGTGCAGAAGTGTCTACCATGCTCCAAATGTCCGTGCCCTTCGAATCCCTGAGTTTGCTTCTGGAGAGCTATCCTGAAAAGAGTGTCACACATGATCACAGCAGGAAGTGTTCACCAGCGAGGCTAAGTTAAAATAAACTACGGTAAGTCTGTACGACAGGCTGAGGCTGCTGAGAAGAATGGAATAGAGCAGCACGTTCTGACAACGACAGACTTCAAAACCGCCGTGTTGAATGGATGAACGAGCAGAAGGTGAGTGACAATGCCGACAAAAAAAAAGATTATGAAAATGAATTTGGCTAAAAATGCCCATCCATCATGATCATTCCTACACTCGCTGGCTGGGATATGGGGACACTTTCTGAACTATCAGCATCTTAGTTCTTACCCCCACCCATGTGATTGCGTTTTTACTGTCTGTCAAGTCAGAAGATGAGTATTTCCATCTCTACCAGCCTCTATTGTGCCTTTAAGCAGCATTTTCCACATAACGTTGCACACAAATACAGGGACAACTACTTAGGTGCTCAATGTCTGCTATCAGTGGAAAAATCCCAGTTCTGTAATAACACACACATCTCTTAGTTATAAGCATTTGCTCAAAAGACGATAGTATTTTACATAAAAAGTGTAGTGAGTATAAAAATGCCCACACAAAAGTAGCTACACTTTGAATGTTTTCACCATTATTAAATGTCCATTAGATGCACTTGGAAGTTTTGAATATTTTAAAACTTGGAACACCTTATGTTGGCTGAGTAAAAAACAAAGCAATCAGACTAATATGACTAATTTGACTCATATTAATGCTTATGTACATTTACACATATACTGGTGTGTACATGTATATATACATACACACAAGTATATGGAAGGATATACATCAAACTGATATTGATTACTTTGGGGAAAGAAGAAAATTGGTATATTTATAGAGAATGTTTACTTTGTAATATTATTTGAATTTTGTTAATAATGAGTAGATATTACATCTATAGTTGTAAATAGATGAAAAAAAGATATATAGCTAATATAAAGAGAGCTTCCTTCTCTCAAATTAAGATGATGATAGCCCATGCCAGGCTGCGGGGAAAACTTTTTTTAATGGCATTTTTCATATCTATTCATAATACACAAGGAAAAAACTATAGAGGAGCCCTTGTGAGATGGCTTAGTTGGTTGGAATGTCATCCATACACCGTAGAGTTGTGGGTTTAATCCCTGGTCAGGGCACAAACCTGGGCTGCAGGTTCGATCCCCTGTCACGGTGCATGGTGGGGGAGCGGGAGTAACTAATCAATATTTCTCTTTCACATCAGTGTTTTTCTCTCTCTTTCCCCCCACCCCTTTCTCACTCTAGAATCAGTGACCATATCCTTGGGTAAGTATTAAAATCAAAACAAAACGAACAAAGAAAAACTATAGAGGAAAAATTGTATATCATAGCACCCTCTCCCGACAAAGAAAACACTTAAGTTTCACTTGGTTTTGATTCCTCTGATAATAAATACTCTGTGATAATGCAACCTAGGTGCAAGAAAATCTTACATGGTTCATTTGCTGTCTGAAAGAAAAGGTTTGATAAGCAAATTAATGTGATAAGTAAGACAACTTCTTGCATGAGGTTTACGGGAAGGGCTGTAAGCTGAGAGGCTGGAGTTGGTGCAGGGTTGCTATGAGAGGACGTCGGAAGCTGGGGTAGAGCTAAGCTAAGTACCAAGGACGAAGCCAAGGACACTATAATTTTTAAAAATTCCAAAGAACAAGGGCAGAGTTTGAACAGGAGATGAAGCCAAGTTTCTGCAGCTGGAACAACACAGAAGCAAGTAGGAGGGAAGCAAGGAAAATGGAGGTGAGGCTGCAGGTGGGGCTGAAGTGCCCTTGTCTCTATGGCTCAAGGACAAGCGACGCCTGAGGGTCAAGTTTGGTTGACCTCAAGTGAACGTGGATGCTAAATCATCTTTGCCATTCCTTTAAAGAACAATGCAAGAGAAGAACACGCAGGAGGAGGAGAAGACGATAGGGGCGGGGGTGCTGTGTTACTGCGACAGAGAGAAATGGACCGACTGGCACTCCTGCCCTAGGCACACCTACAGTGTCTTCGCAGCTGCATCCTAGCATGTGGGCACTGGGTGGCTTGGCCCAGACCATCTGTGAGGTCCTTGCTAGCTCTTGAGTTTGCGAGGCCTTCCTTCCTAAAAACAGTCTCAGATTCTGTAAGACTCAGCTAAGACGACCATTGAAAGATTCCTGATCCGACTTCATTACTCAGGCAGTAGCATTTGAGTTCCACTCCTTCAACACTTTGGTATCTGGTTTTCCTAGGGCCCTTAGTAAGAATTCCTCATTCCTTTTTCAGCAGGGTGGATCTCAAGGTCATGCTAGAAGCAAAAGACAAAAAGATGGGTGAGCTGCTCTAATCGGCTCTGGTTGCAGTCTGGTGGGTTTTTTTTTTTCTTTTTTCTTTTCTTTTCTAATGAGAGGTTAGTCTTCCCCAAATCCCAATGATCCAGCCACTCCCTAATTTGGAGACAAACCAGATGATTTCACTGGTCTTTCCCATCTCTGGTTTCTATGATTCATCAGCTATAGCAACTAGGGCGGGGTAAACACAAACACAACTCTAGTATGCAGGTTATGTTGGAGCTCAAAGGAAGGAATCAAAGAAAAACTGTTAAGAGTGTTTTAAAAAAAGAAAGGAAAAAATATAACTTCTAATACTCCTAACTCAGACATATTTTCTAAAAGGTCTCCCTGTTTCCAGTGCCTCCTGTCTTTCCTCTTCAATTATTAATCACATGAACTTTTCCCATTTCGAGAGTGTTTTACACATATTTTTCTGTGACATGGGTAAAATGCTTATTCTAATACAGACGGAAGCCTAGTTGGTTTTGGTCACCCGTATCTGAAGAAGCTGCCAGTATCTGACTAGAAAAATCAAGGAACTCTCAAGACAGATTCATTCAATTCAGCGAACACGGAGCACCCACTGTAGGCCAGGCCTTAGGGCAGGGCTCTCTAGCAGACGCATACTAGGGAAAAAAACACGGTAATTCAAACTTAAGGCCTAGTGGAAGTAAGTAAGTAATTATAATTTGACAAATGCATCAGAAATCAAATCCAAGGGCTAGTCGAACACAGTAAGAGAATGACACGTCTGTCAGGAGAGGTTAACCAAGATATTCCATTCTGGCCAGTGCAGTCACAGTTATTCACGGCCACTTGAAGTCATTGCGTAACCACAAAAGAGGAAATGCAACATATACCAACGTGTTCAGTGTCTAGAGGGAGTGTCATTGGAGAGAGGTGTGGCTGTTAATTTTTAAATGGACCATTCTAGTATAAAAAACAGGCAAAGAGGATTAGCCACTAGAGAAGATACATATTTCTTTAATGCCACCATTATGAAAATTGTGAGAATATTTTTGGAACTCCTCTACTTAAGTATTGCCCTAAGAGCCAAAGGTAAATCCTGGTCACTTGTGAGGAGTTTTGAGGAACATTTAAAGGTCATTCTGAGCCAAGGCTCATGACTAAGAGGCCAAAGGATAGGAGGAGGAAAGGATATTGTTAACTGGGGTTAGGAATGCATGAAGCCCTGTTCAGGCCCTCATTTGACTACACCATTTGGTGGGCTCAGGAAATCCCATCATTCTGATATGAGGTCTGAAGTGGATAGCTGTGAGTCCAATAAAACTCTCAGAGTTCCTGAGATACTAGATATTCAAAATCACGTAGTACTCTTTAAACGTAATTCTTTGTTTTGGTGAGAATATCCACAAATAGAGTGGACTGAAATGGAATCTTCAGTAATAACATACCTACGGCTGAGGCACATACACACCAAAATGAGTCTCAAAAACCGATATTCCCCTGACCAAGTGGTTTGAGATTTCCAGTTAGTGACACCGGCCTCCCGTAGGTCACCATCAAAACAGACCCAGTTGACACTGTCAGCCCCTTTCCTTTTCCAGAGCCAGCGGCATTCTTGTGGGCATTCTAGAGAGCCGGAGCAAACTGAGACTCGGCCCCAGACCCTGAAGAGGAAAGGGGGCGCCGAGGCGGTGGATGCAGACTCGGCCCAGAGACCTCTCCCAGCCAGAGCTCACACTGACCACTTCCCCGCACCTGCAGTGTTGTTCTTCCTTCAAAAACTGAAGTCGTCCTCAGAACCGTGAGCGTTGCTTGTTCGTCTTTTCACAAATCAGTCTGTTGATACATTATGCACATAATAAAGTTATCTGCCTTGTAGTGTTAAAAAATACATGGAGCGCTCATCTCAATGACATCAAGCTGAAAAGGAACGGCTGAGGCCCACATGGGCTGGCAGCGCTGGTCTCCATATTACTATCGCATTTTCACTGATTAAGCACATTTTCTCTTTTGAGGTTGTAGTATGCATTTTAAACATGTGAACATTAACATAAATATCACACAACCATTAAAACACTTTTGGGAGGAGCTCATGGCATGACTTACTTTGACCCCTCAAGCTCCTCAACGGAGGGCACCTTGGGTTTCTGGTTGGCCTCTGGGCTCAGGGCTTGGCTCTCTTCCGTCTTCTTCCCTGTACTCCGGAGTCCTAGTTTTATATGGTTAGGAGAGAGACCAACTAGGTCAAAATAGCATTGAGAGTTAACCATCTTTTCTAAGTGACTTTCTTGGGAGGATATCAACGTTTTCCCCCATGGATTCAGGGTCCACTC
>PVKM010049915.1:0-10833 GCA_004027735.1 Carollia perspicillata
TGGGAAGCAGACAGACCACTTCCCTGTCCTCATGGGCTTGTGTTCTAGCGGGGGTGGCAGACATTAAAGCAGTGGCCGCAGAGCTGGCCTCTAACAACCAGAGCCTTAGAAACGATAGGGAGAAGGGATGGGCACTGGTGGAGGGATGGCTACTTCTGACCAAGTACTTCAGGAAAACCTCTGCTCTGAGGAAAGGCATGAATGAAAGGGAGGAGCAAGTTATGAAAACTTGAAAAGAGCATTGTAGGTGAGGGAACTGAGTCTTCAAAGACTCTGAGATGGAAACTGACCTAGCAGGTTTGAAGAACACCAAGGAGAATGTGGTGGGACTGGAGTTGTTCTGGGAGAGTGATGAAAGATGTGGTCAAGGGCAAACCCAAGGCTCATGTTCAGGACTCATAAGCCACAGTGAGGACTTAGGACGCAGCTGATGTGGGGTGGTTTGGAAGCAGAAGAGTGTAAGACCCAACTCGCATTCGTAAGGTGACCTTGGAACCTGTGGGGTAAATAGAGTGTGGGTGCAAGAGCAGGGACAGAGAGGGCAGTTAGAGATGCTCCTATTAGCCTGGGGGAGAGAGGTGGCAGCTCTGCCCAGAGGGTAACTGACAGATTGTCAGAGGTGGTCAGGTTCAGCACAGAGAAGGTGGAGCCAGTGGGGCCAGTGGATGGGCTGGATGTGGGTAAAGAGGTTTGGTGTCATTATATTGCTGGGCTTCAGGCAGCTTCGACATACTAACTATACCTCCATTCACCTAGGAGCTAATACTGATTCCTCTCTTACAAAGACGGTGTCTTAGTTTGACATGCTTAGGGAAAACTAGAAAGATGAAGGGGGTGACTCAGTGGCACACTGGCGTTGATGGAAATCAGGTGGTCTAATTATTTGTGTTGCTCGTCACCATGATGGCCTTATGCACAATAAACACGTTTGTCCTGCCAGTCAAGCTGTGCCAACCAGGGATGGTCTCTGTTGGGTCTTAGCAGCTGTTGTTTGATAGCAAAACGAGGAGGCTTGAGCTTCCCCAGAGCAGGTTTTCCCAAAGTGTGGTCTTTAGGCCAGTGCAGCAGAAATACGAGGGAAGGTTTATCAGAGATTCCTGAGCTTCAAGGAGAACGTACGGGACTTAATCCTATGTCTGGGTCCCAGGAGTCGGCAACCCTCAATTTTCTAGGTGATTCCCATGCAAGTTAAAGTTTTTTAATTGTGGTAAGAAAACACATAGCATACATTTTTCCATCTTAACTATTTTTAAGTGTACAGTTCAGTAATGTTAATTTATTCACATTGCTGTGAAACAGATCTCCAAACTTTCTCGTCTTACAAATCTGAAACTTGATGCCCCCTGAAGAGACCCTTCCCTTTCCCCTCTCCCCTGAGCCCCTGGTAGTCACTGTTCCCCTCTCTGTATCTGTGAATTCGATGACTTCAGATACTTCGTATAAGAGGAATCATACCATATTTGTCTTTTTTTGTGACTGGCGTATTTCATTTAACGTGATGTCGCGAGGTTCCTCCACGGTGTAGTGGCATGCAGCAGGACTCCTTCTTCTCCA
Organism: Carollia perspicillata; assembly: GCA_004027735.1. Classification (NCBI taxonomy): domain Eukaryota; kingdom Metazoa; phylum Chordata; class Mammalia; order Chiroptera; family Phyllostomidae; genus Carollia; species Carollia perspicillata. The sequence goes on from PVKM010049915.1 coordinate 1,555, forward strand.
CAGCTGAGTGGTGTTCTGATGTAGTATACACGCTACATTTTCTTTATCCACTCACGTGTCAGTGGACGCTTCGGAGGCTTCACTTCTTGATAATGTGAATAGTGCTGCTCTGCACGTAGGGATGCAAATATCTCCTTATGCCCCTGCTTTTAATTATTTTGGATGTATACCCAGAAGTAAGATGCAAATTAAAATTTTGAAAGCATTGTTCTTAACACAAGAGAGACTTTTGGAAATGGAACTGCTCTGTGTCTTGATTGAGGCAATGAATATAAACATAAAACTAAATGCTCAGGCATGTGCACAGGCACACACATACGAGTACCGACAAAACAGAGGGAATCTGAACAAGACCCGGGACGACGTGGCCGTCAGTGCCCTGCGTCCGATGCTGTGTTACATGCTGTGCAAGGTGTCACTGGCAGGGGAAACTGGAGACAGCGTATGGCATCTCCGTGATTTCTCAGGCCTACAGGTGCATACAAATAGTCTGTGTCAAAATAAGTTCAACTTAAAGAGAAAGCATTTTCCTCACAGCCCTCGAGGTTCGAGTGTGCCACTGAAGAGGGGACCTGATCTGGAGAGGGAGCCTGGGAGAGGTGTACGTGGAAGGGCAAGGCATCCTGGACATTGTCCTGAAGGAGAAACCGGAGCGGGAGCTGAGGCCAAACCAAAGTGCTAAGTGGACGCCCAGGTGGCTGCCCAAAGCCCAGCAGCAGGACCACTATAGTGGACATGGGACCCTGGACCTTTGATGAGAGCCAACGACACAATGAGACTACCTCAAAGCTGGACCCCCAGAGTGTGGGCCTGGAGCTGGCCACCGACCACCCACATCAGGGCACATTCTTCCTGGGAACAGGGTGGGAACAAGGCAGGAAGGCGAGACCTGGGCAGGGCCCAGGACCTGAGCCAGGTCCACCCGTCCCAGGGAGATCCAGACAGGGGACTTGCCTCCAGGAGGCTGATGTTTCCTCTCAGTTCTCAATGAGCGTCAAGTTCCCGCTGGCAGCTTCTGCAACATCTCAAAGACTTTCTTTGGATGCTTGAGACTGAGAACCTTAATCAGGAACAGAATGTTACAGGGACAGTTTCCTTGCTTCACAAAAAACTTCCAGGATACCGGCAGCTGCTCTCCCTTTAGCACTTGTTAGAGGCTGGGTTGGGCTAGCTGCTTCGCAAAAGTCATGTACTTCACCTCACAACAACTCTGTCCGCAAGCTCCCGCGTTCCTGTTTGAGAGGAAATTGAGGAAACTGGGATTCTAAGAAATAACTGAATAGGTTTCAAATTACAGAGCTGCCAAGGGGTACAAGTGAGGCTTGAAAAAAAGTTTCCCTGAATCTCAAGTCCACGCTTGGAGCCCCTGGTCTTTCCTGGTTCTCAGAATTTATCGGTGAGATTAAAAGTGCAGCTTTGGAGAAAAAGCAGACACTGATAACAGTAAAGGCTCAGTAAATAAAGCCGATGAGACTGAATTCCATATTACAAAATTCTGTCAAGTGCTCTGAGATTCCTTTTCATCCAAAGCTCAGAGACCGTGAGACTGCACCAGCAGCCACTCTGCATTCCCCCGGCACTGGTGGTCTCCTGCACGGCCCGGTGTCCCCGTTCCCTCCCTTCTCGTCCACCGTCCCTGCTGACAGGTGCCAGAGGTCGGGAGTTCAGCAGACGCCCGTGGACCCCGACTTGTAATAAACTATAGCCAATCTGTAGTCATCTTCTGAATAAGCTGCAATTTTAAAGTAAATTTTATAAATTCTTTTTAACTCTAAAATTAACACATGCCCATTATAGAAAATCTAAAAAAATGTAAAGAAACAAAGGGAAAATCACCTGCAGTAAAATCACTCAATGTTTTGGGATAATAGAAATAGTATGTCATTGCCTACTTGTCAAAAATTGCATATATAGTGCATACTATTTTGCAATCTGATATTTCACTTCATATCATGAACACTACTATACTGTTGATATATTTTTCCATCCCCCAAAATGTATCCGTAACATAGTGTTCTATTTGTGCAGATACTACAGTTTATTTCTTCAATGTCCTGTTGGAACATTGTGCTGTTTCTAAATATTCTTGTTTTTAAGCAATGTTAAAATGAGTACACATACTACTAAACACCCCCTGTCCCCCCATATAGCCCCTAAGTTAAATTTCTACAAGTAAAACCACCTGTTTTCAAGGCTTGTGATGAATATTGACAAATTACTTTTCAGAAAGAAGTTTTAATATCATCAATAATGTATGAATTTTCCCTCACAAATTTGCAAAATACTGATTAGCAGATTTTTCTAATCATTTTGGCAATTTTATAAGAAAAAGCTATCTCATTTTAATTTTATATGTTTATTGTTTTGGGGTGTTTTTTTTTTAATTGTTGTTTTTTTCTCAAATAATTTTAACCAGCTCTTTTTATTTTATTTTTTAAAAATTAATTTATTGTTGTTCAATTACACTTGTCTGTATTTCCTCCCCACCAATCCTCCCCACCCCAGCCAAACCCACCTCCTTCCCTTGCTTCCACCCTCCTCCTTGGCTTTGTCCCTGTGTCCTTTATAGTAAGTAGTTCCTGAAAACCCTTCTCCCCACTGTCCCCTCCCCCTTCCCTCTGGCTGTTGTTAGATTGTTCTTAATTTCAATGTCTCTGGTCATATTTTGTTTGCATTTTTCTTTTGTTGATTATAAGCCAGGTGGCGAGGGACAAATGCTATATGATCTCACCTTTAACTGGAACATAATCAGCTCTTTTTGTATTCAAGATAGTAAGCCTCTATTTTTTATAATGCAAATATTTTCTGTTTTCTATTTATTTTAGTTATACAAAAACATGCATTTAAATAGTTTAACTCCCTCAGTAACTCACATAGTAAGTTATGCCTTTAATATTGGCTTAGAAAGGCCTTCCCTACTCTATTTCATAAATATTCAATGGCTTTTTTCTCCTAATACTTTAATCCACCTGGAATTTATATGCTATATTTTAAGTTTTTATATGTCAACCTTAATTTTTGGAGAACATGTTTTATAAAACACAATTTAATACACTTAACAAAATGACTTTAAATCTGTAAAATAAAAGAAGTATTTCATTTCATTCTCTTCCTCTGAATTTCACTTTTGGAGTGGAAGAAGGGCAAGTGAAAATGAAATCCCCGATAGTTTTCTCCTATGGCTTTGTTTTCAAAAGTATTATGCTTCTCATCTTTGTACAGAAATCCTCTTAATTCTAGTACATATCCTTAATGAATCTGGCATAATGCCAGCATCCATGATTTATATAAATTCTACTTGAACCAATTAAAAAATTCAGTCTGTGCCTCCTCTTGGGATAGAAGATATTCACTGGGACTTTACTCAAACTGCTTAAATAACTATTTTTAATATCTGCATAGATTTCTTCCACATAATTAAAGCTAGTTATTAATTATTAATTAATCAAAAGTTAAGTGGAAAAATGCCCTCAAAGTCCATTGTGGTCATGAGCATGCATACATAAGAAAAAAATTTTTTAAGATTTTATTTACTTTTTAGAGAGAGGTGAAGAGAGGGAGAAAGAGAGAGAGAGAAACAGCGATGTGTGGCTGCCTTTTGAACAGCCATCATCTGGAAACCCGGCCCACAACCCAGGCGTGTGCCCTGACTGGGAATAGAACCAGTGACGCTTTGGTTCATAGGCTGGTGCCCAGTCCACTGAGCCACACCAGCCTGGGCAGAAAAATCATTTTTATTATGTTTGGGAGAACGCAAACTTTAAAATTTCAAATTGACAAGGAAAGTACTATAGCTGTAAGCAGAGCACGCTTTTCAAAGAGCATTGATAATAGTATCAAGATCTTTAATCAATAATCTAACAAGTATGAAACTTTCATTGCCCCTTCGATCATTTTCAGAGAGAGCTATAAACACTACATCGGGTCCATTGGGGGAAATTACACCCAGTGCAAATGAAGGGGGAGGAATGCTACAGAAAGCTAAGGGTACCTTTTCCCTGAGAACTCTGCAGGAGTTGGTTCATAATGAGATTTAACTTTGATAAATGAATAAAGCTAAGAAAAATAAGCAGAAATGCAGTGATTAGTGTCAAAGAGAAATCTGGATTACTGTAACAGAAAAGCAATTTCAAAAGGGTAATGCCAGACAAATAGGAATTGAATCCAGGGTACTGCATCTACTTTTACAAAAGTCTAAATAAAGGTCTATTGGAAGTGAATGAATGCCAAGGTCACCTAACCCTCATCTGATCTAACAAGCCTTTGTTTAGAATTTCCTATGTGTTGGGAGTTGTGCTATTCATGCTCATTTATCTCTGTAGTACTTTAACAAAAAACAAAAACAAAAACAAAAAAACCAACAACCTGAGAGTGCTATTCTTAATACCTTTGTTACACGGGCAAACTGAGATGACAAAGTGAAGTCGCCTAATAAGGTAAAGTCACTGTGTGTCTCTGTTTGTCTAGGACAAACTCGGTTTGTACGTATTGTTTCGGTGTAATTCTTAATAGTACCTACTTAGATTCTAAAATGTGTTCCAGTTTGAACAATTAATTATGTGGTCCAGTTGCTGCTGTAATGAGGAACCTCAAATGTCGTGACTGAAAACAACCCAAACTTGTTCTCTTGCATTTCTAAAGACAGTGGGCTAAAATCAATGCACCAGCAAGTCTGTAGAGGCTTGTAGAGGCCACAGAGGAGGATCCTCACCTGTTCTAGTTTTAGCGACTGCCTGTACTCCGTGGCTTCTGGCCTCTTCCTCCAACCCCAACGCCAACCATGGCTGCTCAAGGCCCTTCTCAGGTCACACCACTCAGACCTTGTCCCCTCCCTTTCCCTCGAGGACCCTTGTGTTTACATTTGGACCCACATAGATAATCCAGGCTACTCTTCCTATTTCGAGGTCGGCAGATCAGCAACCTTAATTCCATCTGCAATCTTAATCCCCCTTTACCACGGAACCTGACGTATCCCTAGGTCCTGGGACTGGGATGTGAAAACCTCTGGGAAAGCCAATTCACTGTCAACCACTGCCACTCTGTAGGCAGCAGAGCCAAATTTGGAAGGCAGGCTTTCCGATTCAAGTCTAGTGTAATTTCAGTGACCCATGAGCATGTCTTTGGTAGAAAAGCCTTGTTGGATCTTTGTGAGATGTTGGGAGGTGGGAAGAGCATGAAAACTTCAAACAAAATGCCAATAAAAATATCTATCAATGCTTTCTTTATTCAAGACACTTAATTGCTTATAGAAGTGATATCTAGAAAATAGTGTCCCTGCCTGGGCCACAAGTGTGCTCTATCTGCATGCAGACTGCATCCGCCTCTACCAAAAGGGGCTGTAATAAATGAATGTGAGACTATATTAATTAAACATGTAAGAACTCAGATGCAACAAGTAAAGGCAATTTAAATTTCTCATTAATCAAATATGTTAGGATTAGTTTTATTATTTTCTTTTTCTTATCACAACAAACATCATATCTATAGTGGGAAATACTGTTTAGAAAAAAATGTCCCAAGCACTCTCAATCTTGAGAGATCATCCGTTATAAATAAATTCATAACAGCATACTTCCACAAAAATCTCTGTGGGCTTCCTTATTTCCATGGTATCTTCACAGGGGTTTTTTTTACTCTGTTAACATCTTTGAGGGTCTTGAGACATGCCTGCACTTCCTAACCGCCTTCCGGGAAGGTTGCATCAGGCGGAGTTCCCAGCAGCCTGGAACCTGCTGCTTATTGTCACAGCACTTCCGCAGTCACTGGGTCTCATCTTTTCTTGTTCGTGGTCCACTTGGAAGGCAAATGCAGGCATCTTATTTGTCATATGTACTTCAAGGTTTTATGTGAGTCTCCATGTCTGACTTGCAGTCATGTTTAATCGGAAATGTCCAATAATCGCTAGACCTGTGTGTTTCTCTAATTGCATGTGGTGAACTTCCAGGCATCATTTTGTATTTCTGGCATTATAACTATTTTCTATTGTCAAAAATAAAATTTGGCATTCAAGGAGTGAAACACGCCTTTGTGACTTTTAAACTAGTCCAGTAGAAGTTCCTTAAAGTGGTATTTCAGAGGTAGTGCGAACCGCAGCATCCATGGCAGGGCACATGTTAGTGCCCGGAGAGGCACCTGGAGGAGACACATTCATGCAGGCAGGAGACATCTGTGTCCACAAGAGAAATTGAGTCATGTTATGTTGGAGTCATGGCTCATATTTTCTTCACTTCATGTGATCAAAAACCATGTGGCTAAAGAACATGTGTGCACACGCACAATCGGCTGGATGTTTACTGCATATCTCAGATAAGTAATTTACTCTGTGTGTGTGTGTGTGTGTGTGTGTTGTATATCATTTGACTACTTGGCCTGAAGCAGAACCATCAGAGTTCAAAAGGTCACAGTGTTTTTAAATTGTTTTACTTCAAAATGACTCAGGAATCTATACATTATGTATGTCATTCTTCATTTCTTATTCCATTGATCTGGGTTTCACATCTGTTGCTTGGGTTATCGCATATTACAAAAAGTATTGGCTTTTAGGAACCAGCTTCCTCATTTTGGCCTTCACCCAAAGAACCTTGTAGCACATTTTGTTTTGAGCCAGTTGATCCCTTTGGGTTAGATCACAGTATCAAATTTTGTCTGACTAAATTGTATCTTTCATAAGCAGATGAGAGGATGAGCCAAATGAAGGGCAAGATGTTAATGGTTTGTTGTGATGCTGAAGGCCAGTGTGCTTGTACACGCTTTGTAATTTGGTTCATTATGTTCCTATTCTTTCACAAAGGATTCTTGTCTGTGCTTTATGGACAGCTCATCTCCATTATCATGGTGCATTAATTGCTTTGGAGAGTCATCAGTTTGCATGTTGTGACTTAATAGTTCACACCTCTGATGGAGATGCCCCCAAGATATGGGAGGCGCATAGAGGAACCAGGGTTCTGGGATGCTGGGAAGGGTGGCTAGGGGTTCCCATGCTCACACCTCAGCAAAGATACTCTGGCAGCATAGTTTCCGCTTTGGTTCCCATGGGTTTTTGTTGCCTGCTCCCTATTTCAAAGGTCAAACCCCTATCCTCCTGCACACAAGACTCAGGAGATCAGCACCGACAGCCTGGTGCCCACTGACCACAGCTCCCAAAGAGGAGTGATGAGCTTGCAGTCATGTAGTGCCTACCTGTCCCCACCCTGGGAGGAAGTATTCTTGCTTTAAACAGATTAGGGGTGATTGGTGTATACTGTTCCCTCCACATTCACCATGGTCATTTAAGAGCTAAATTTATAAGAAGAGCCACTCTTTTCTTTTTTTCAGAGTGTCTGCAGCATCACAAAAGGGAGCACGTTAGAGCCAGGCAGCACTGGAATGTCCCCGGCCTGTCCCGTGGGCAGGGTGTGATAGGGGACACAGTGGCTCAAAGTGCGTTTTCATATGTATTTCCATGTGTATTAAGAAAATTTTGTAATAAGCTCATCATCGCCTAATTAACGGATAATTTTGCCTCAGATGAGGCAACAGTGAAACATAGCAATCAATAGTAAAACCTCTTAAGTAGATTATAAGTTAGTAAAGGGAATAAAATAAAAATGTCAGGAAAGAGCATGAAAAAGTATTTAGCAGATATGAACGTTGTGCGGGAAAGCTTGATTCTGGAGTCAGGCCTGACCTTGGATCCAGCCAGCTCACACGCTGGGCCCTCTGGGCCGCAGCCCCGGCACTGCAGTCGCGAGTGTTGTGCAGTGGCTATTTCTCCAGGCCGTTTCAAGCCCAATGTGACAATGCATAAAAAGCCCAGATGTGTACCGAACACAAAATGAATACTGTTCCCTTCTTTTAAAAAGCAAGTGATCAGTTAATGTGCTTAGGCATTGTTTACCACTGTGGTTCCTGTTCACGAGTTAAGACAGCACAGAACGTCAGCTGGCCTGTAGTCAGTGGAATCGGGACTGACTGTCAGCTCGCATGGGCCAGGAGGGCAAGAAAGGACAGATGGGCAAAGCCGAGGCCAAAACTTTGTACTCTGCTCTCTTAAAGAGGCATTACCTCTTCGGCGGAGGGCTGCATGCAGTGAGGATTACATCAAGTGCCTGTTATGTGCCAGGCATCGGATGTCAGCCTTGGGGATTTGCTAATGGGAAGAACATTCGCCATGCCTCTGCCTTCACAGGGCCAGATGGAGAGGCAAACGCTAATTGAATTGTCACACAAATAAATAAGCGATCACATATTATTATGAAAAATGTTATAAAGCAAGATCCTGGTACCACAGGAGTGTAAACCAAGGATGCCATAGCTGGTGTGGAGGGGTAATGGAGACTGTTTGTGCCTGTGATAGCCAGCCGAGCCCGGGAGGATGAACAGGGGCTGACGGGGGGAGAGGGACAGCAGATAGGGCACTCGTGCTTGCTAGGGGGGTTGCATGTGAAAATCCCTGTGCTGGGAAGGAATGGGAAGGGTTGGAGGAACCGAAAGAAGGTTGGCGTACCTGGATAATAAGGAGGAAAGAGGATCTCTGTGACACAGAATGGGTTTGGAGAAGTGGCCTGGGGCCAAATTATAAAGACCTGTCAAAGTAAACGAATGCTTTGTTTATCCTAAGAGTGACGAGAAATGATTGGGAGGTGTCTACACATAACAGTTTGAAAAGATGTTTTAGTCAGTGTCCTCCAGAGAAACAGAACCAATAGGAGAGACATGTATATATAGTGTAAAAATACATAAGAATATACAATATCAATATCAATGTACAAATCTCTACGAGGAATGTATATAAACTGGCACATTTATGTGAGGAGATTAATCATAAGGGATCGACTCACACAGTCATGGAGGCTGAGGAGTCCCGAGATCGGCACCTGCAAAGGCAGGCCTGGAGAGCTGGCGGTGTGATCGGTCTGAGTCCGAAGGCCTGAGAGCCAGCGAAGCCAATGCTGTAGATTCTCGCCCCAGTCTGAAAGCCAAGGGCAAGAGAAGACCAATGCCCCAGCTCACCCAGTCAGGCAGGAAGGAAAGGGAGCAATGCCTCTTTCCTTTGCCTTTGGTTCTATTCGGGCTCTCAGTAGATTGGGTGATGTTCACCCAGCGTCTGGAGGTGGATCTGTTTTACCGAGTCTGCTGATCTACATGTTAATCTCATCTGGGAACCCCTCACAGACACGCGCAGAAATAATGTTAACTGTGGGCACACTGTGACCAGTCAAGTTGACACACTAGATGACCCATCCATCACCTCCCTTGCAGAATAGACGGTGGTGGTCAGCAGTGGTCGCAGGGGTAACC
>PVKM010049916.1:0-10838 GCA_004027735.1 Carollia perspicillata
GGAAAGAGAGGAGGCAGGAAGCAGGGAGACCATTTACAGGTTTTTGCAATAATATAGGTAAGAGATGATGATGGCTTGGTCCTGGATATTAGCATTAGATGTGAGAAGCCATCAGATTCTGGATTTATTTTGAATGTAGAACCAATGAGATTTTCTGGATATGGGAAATGAGAGAAAAAAGTACTCAAGGCTGATGTCTGTGTTTTTGGCCTGAGCAAACCCTGAATGATAGATTTGCCATTATTAGAATGGGAAGGACATGGGAAGAGCAGGTCAAGGGGAATGGAGACAACAAAGACTTTAGTTTTGGACAAGTTTTTCTTTTTTGAGATTCCTCTTACATCAGACTCTTTCATTGTATTCCTTGCTTTTTTTTAAAGAGTTGTTTTGAAAAACCATATATCCATACTAAATATATATTATGCACACACTGTGCAAAATATTGTGGATAATGCTATGAATAATACTATGGGACAACCTTATAACCAGGCAAGGAAGATGTATAACATGCAGGTACTAGCAATATCTACAATTCAGCTCAGTGCTCAAGATGGGCACGGATCCACTGCTCCTGGGGGCAGAAGCAGGAAAGGATCCCTTTGAGCTCAGAGAGAAAAGAAGGTATCACATATAGATTGGAGCTGGATCTCCACACAGGTATAGGAATTAGGTATGGGAAGACAGGTGGAGAGTGCTGGGGGAGGGAATTTCAGGCAAAGGGACCAATATAGACACAAGCATAGGAATGGGAAAACATGCATATTTAGGCAAGGGAAGGGCAGACTGACTGAAGCACTGTGCAAAGTTCATTTGCATGAATGATGGGAAATAGCATGGAGTAGAAGGAGACATTTAATTCATTAAACAACTGAATAAAAAAGAAGCCTTCTTTTCTCTCTTTCATTATTAACTAGGATACCTGAGCACAGACAATTTAAGAACTGAGCTCACCGTGGCTCAGGCTTGTATTCTAAGAGAAGCGATCTCCTGGGTAAATATGATTATATACCAAAGACCTTGAAATAAGCATATCTTCCAGCTGGCTACTAGAGATGGACCCTCTGACATTACTGTGCTTAATACAGTTGGATATCCTCTGGGAAGTGTCTAGTGTGATTTTTAACCTGGTATTAGGATGAGTGATGACCATCAGCTCCATGGAGGGCCTGGAAAAGAGCACAAGGCGGAGAAAAGGACCCCTGGCGTTCTTATCCCAGAGCTGCCCCTTGCTAGTCACAACCTTGAGCTAGCCTTGTAAGCTCTCTGGCCTTCCAGCTTTTCTTGTATAAAAATGAAAAGTGAGACAAGATGAGCCTAGGGTCCCATTCAGCATCAAGGCTGTCCTGTTCTAGGAAAGAAAAGATTCCCAGATGCTCTGACTGTTCTGGCCATGGCCAGGAGCAGATGGGTGGTTGACAAAGCAACACTGAGAGGACTATTCTGTGGCCTTCCATGCTGCAATAATTAAGTCCAGGGTCTGGTAATTTGTGCCTGAAGCGGTATTTTAGGTGCCTTAGGAAAACCTGTGGCTTTGTCATGTAACAAATGAAATGCAACCAAGGGAAAAGAAATTGAGTTATTATTTTGAACTCTGCCAGATACTGAACCATAGCCCAGAACAAAAAATGCCGCTGGAGACCACAAAAGGAAAAGAATTTGGAACTATGTCTCCTGTCCTCGATTCACCCTTCTATTATACAGCATTTCACTGGCCCCTCTACACAACAATAGGCCATCAAATCTGCTAGTTCTGGAGATGGCAGAAGACCAGGCAAACGTCACAGGACACTGCAATGGGAAATTGTGACTCCACTGGCAGAAAAGGGTAGTGGATTCCAGCCCTTAGTTCACCTGCAGGAACATTCAAAAAAAATATATTGAGTTATAATGTTCAAAGTTGAATTCCATTCATTTCCTTTAGCCCCTATTTCTTTCCTAGCTATGAATCATTTTATCTTTGCTCTTTGTGAAGATGCTAAATGTATAAACACAATTGGTAAAATCAGAAGGGCAAACAACGACAAAATGTATGTGAAGTTCAAAGCCCAAGGCCAAGTGCAGAAACAGGCCCGACTAAACTGAATAGAACAAGGAACATCTGCTATGTGCAAGATGCTGAGGAACATGTTGAATTATTATCATGAAGTTTGGGTTTTGGGATTCCTTATTTACTCACAGACTTTATGTAATCTATTATATAAAAGCTAGGTAGACTAAGTAGAATTCATTCTTCACAAAAAATGTTCTTATTTAACCAAATGAAACAGCAATGAATCTGAGACCATTAGGCGGCTTTGAGTAGCACATATAGCTAAAGCAGAACACAGGCAAACTCAGCCCTTCAGATCTACATGTGATGCAGACATGTAGATAAACTATAAAAGAAAAAGAAAATTTCAAATAAAAAGCAAAAGGCCGGGGAGCATTAAAACACAAAGCAATCACAGAGAGATCAGAAGAACATTGTCTGTGCCTTCTGTCTCCTTAGCCCCAACCCTTTTAATAACTTAAACAGTTGCCTCTGATCCCTTTTCAGATAATACGATACACTGTGGTCTACGTCCCATCCTGCTGGACATGGTGGCAGGACATCAGTCTGGGGGCAGTCATGCCGAGCTGGCAGAAGGCACAATACAACAGGCTGGTCAGGTGGCCGAGCCTCTATTCCAGAAACAACTGCCAGGATGTTTAGTCTTAAGCAGCCACTGCCTTAATGAAGGGCTAAGACTGTAGCTAAGCCTGCTCAAATTAGTAGGTCAGGATTCATCCTGAAGATTCTGGGAACTAGCAGACATTTCGACTCACCGATGTTATTTCATGTCTTATTAAGCTGGTGGGTACTGCCTTAACATGGAACAACACCTCCTCCTACTTCCCTAATCATAACATTAACATAGTTATGACTCTTTGAATGAAAGGGGAGCAACCAAGTGGCCTGTCACTTATTTGAATCAATCAGTCCAAAGGCCAATCTGTCAATCATCTATGCAACATTCTCCCATGTTGCTGTCATTTTCCCAAGCTCAGAATTTTTCTCATTAGCTGACAAGTTTCAGCTCCTCATTCTGTTCATTTATGTATTGTTGTGAAACACTTTTTTGCTTCTCAAGACTCATCACCACCTTCCCTTACAGGCTTGCCTATTCAGTACCTATTTCTCCTTTCCTCTGCTCCAGCTCACAGGGTACTTGGCACAGGGTACTTGGAATGCCGGAGTTTAGTGCCGACTCTATACCACAAGTCCTTCCTTTTAACCTTACCAGGTTCCTCAGAAATGCTGAGCAATCCATTTCTTCATCTGTTTTGAATCACTTTTGCATATTTTTAGAAGCTGTTGTAGTGGACTGACACCATTACTTACAAACTGTGTGTCCTTTGGCAAAGCCTGTTGTAAGGTGAGTGGCTGAACTGCACGGTCTCCAAGGTCTCCCTGGCTCTAAAACTGAGTCCATGTTCTGAACCCTCTGCACCTTTCTCAGTTGCCAGCCCGTCACCTCTGCTCTCAGTCTCATGGACAACACTGGCTCCACTTTATTGAGATACACAGTTGGTTTCCCTAGTTTTTTTCTTTTTTGTGTAACTTTATCATCATTCACTACTATCTTTCAGGAGAAGAGGGCTTGACCCTTGCCAAGGCTAACTCATCATTCTGCATTCTTCTTCCCTTTTCTCCAGTGATTTTATATCTTTTATTGACATGGAAATTAGCAAGAAATGAATGCTTATAAAAATTTAAGAATACAGAAGTAATTACAATAAAAGCAGACGTACTTCTCTATTCCCCATCCAGTCTTACTTCCCAAAGACAACTACTTTAATTTGCTGAGTATTCTTCCAGAATTTTTTCCTTGCATATACAAACATATGCATATACACTAAACAAATACACAAACACATTAAAAAATGTGATTTTTTAAACATTACGTTTGTTATTCTGCAACATGTTTTAAAATGCAACATTCCATTCAACAACAATTTTATTGAGCAGCTACTGTGGGGTCAAACTCTATGGTAGGACATGGGTCCACGAGGGTAAGAAAACAGACATGGCTCTTACCGTAATGTCACAGTGCTTTCTGAAAGGCCCCTAGTCACCTCAAATCAATACATTCAATAAGCTTATCTCCAGTCTCCTCTCCTGGCTTCTACAGGAACATACAGAATAAAAAGAAAATGAGCTGACCGAGGGAAAGAGGTGGGTAAGATGGTGAACTTTTATGATAAAAACCCTAGTCATTAAACAATTAAAATAATGCCAATGTTCTGTTTATGAGGTCAGAGATATATGCAAATACTAAAAGATCTCCATCCAAGAAGGAGTAACAGACACACATAAACAAAATTGGTACTCAAAGTAGTAAGTTCACAGCTATTTCCAAATCTGCACTCCCCAGAAGGTTGGTTTGATGAGCCCGGAGGCTGACTCCATGTCCCCTATTGCACATTGGAAGCCCACCGACATTTACTGTGGGTGTGCCGGGGACCCTGACACCCTGGCCATTTCGATGGGCTCTGCGTGCACTCCTCCGTGAAGCATGCTGGGGATAAAGAATGGCATGAGCAAGAGTAAGTCAACAGCACATGCCTTGCAATATTTTTTCCCTCTGAGGATTAACTGTGCTTTTCTCGTTGTGGATCGAATCAGATCCAAGATTTTAAAAGCGTCTTATTTTCTGAATATATTTCTAGATTAGTGTTCAGAATCAGTACATTATGCCATGGTCTAAGAAACAGATATTTTGCACAGACCAAGGCAGAGAAGATGAGTTGTTTTTTACCCCTTTCTAAAGTTTACGAGAGATAAGTTATGGGAGCCAGAGCAGGACTCTAGACCTCTGGAGAGAAATGTTCCTGCTAAAATAAAGAGGGAAAGGACAGCAGGATAAAAGGTATTGAGAATTCCTGGTCCTGTCTCTCCCCGCCCTGCGCTGCTCCATCCCTCCTGGCGGCTGCGGCAGCCAGGCCCTGCCCCTCACAGAGACAGCCTGCTGCTCAGCAGCTGCTTCACTAGCACAGCACATTTGACACATAATATCTGGGATGAAAGTTACAAGTTTTTCCCCTCCACCCAGATGAAATCATTTCCTTTTACCATCCTGCAGCTTAGTTCTTGTGGAAGAGAGGAGTTAGGGCTATAAAAGAGAAAGGAAGGGAAGGCCAAGGAAGTAGAGCCAGGTTATAAACATGCCAGGGGTTCATATGTGAGCTTGAAAGACAGCTCACACTTGCAGAAAGACAATGGCGCTTAAAGGCCTGAATTGGCCACAATGATGAGAGCACTTTTCCTGTCTTCGCTGAGCTGGACCCTGGAAAGGTCCCTTGACATTCCCTGGAAGGAATTCTGTTAATTAGCTATATTTTGCTTCTTCTTTTCAGAGATTACTAGGGCTTTATAATATCAAAATCTTGTTAGGAGTTACCAGGCAAATTTCAAAGCCAATATTAAATCATGGGTGGAGAAAATACTCCCTAATCCTCATAAACTTGCAAAAATGGAAAATAGCAAGCTTTGCCTTTTGTCCAGAGCATACACAATTTGAAAAATAGCATGAAGACTGCATCCGAACCCTCTCTCTGCTCTATAAATGGCATTGCAATCCAAAGAATGAACACACACACTAACATGTGTTGTCAGCTGTTGTAATACAGGGAAGTTCCCATAATATAATGTTATTTCTTCAGGTCACATTCAATCTTTTTGGCTGCCAGAGGACAATGGGGCGGGGGGGAATAGGACACTTTCAGGGCAGAGGACGAAGACTCAGAACTGTTGGGGGTGAGAGAAGAGGGAGGAAGGATGGAGAATGACAGTTTGAAATCTGCTACGCCCCTGCCTGTCTTATTTAATTTCTGAGATGGGTGGGAAGAGACAAAATGTAGGAGCTGTGGGAAGACCAATTGCGTCAGTGTTGGCAATAATTTGGAAGATATTTTTATATGTTATTTATTTTTATATTAACCAAAGGACCAAAGTTGGGTGAACAGGGACTGGTAGCAGGAGAGAAAGACTCTCGGGCTGTCCTCAGGGAAGTGCCAGGGTTTCTGTTATCCAAGGGCTGGCCTCTCAGAGTTGCTTCCCAAGAAGGGCAGCCAAGGACGGAATTGGCTTAAGATTTTTAATAAGGACGTGTTGTATTCAAGCTCTGGCATCTCCCAACACACACCCATGCGCACAACGCACAGACACCTATTTCTAGTTCAATTCTCCTTAAGAGAGTTTTGTGTTTCATTTCGTTCCATAATGTGGCAAAGATGAGTAGCTTGAGACGCGGACCAATGGGGCCTTTTGGATGTCACCTGCCATTAGAGTTCTGAGTCTTCAAAGGTTTGCAAATTGCTGACAGGGACAAAAAAGATAATTGGTTGAGGATATAAATTCTTGATCATGCTTATCACATGTTCAAGGATTTCAACTTATCAACTTATCTCTTTCCATATCAACATGATGCAGATTGTAAATTTGTCTAGGGCAGCAGCAGTGACTGTATGCCCTAGATTTTCTAAAACAGTCCTGATTTCTGATGTCCTGCTCTGTGGTCTCTTGAAATACCCTCTAATTTAACACAAGACCTCCCCCTATACTGTCTACATGGTCTCATGTCCAGAAATGTGCTTAATTAAAGCTCTGTGGTGTGGACAGAAAGAGGCCACATACTAAAACCGACAAGCTCAGGAGAAGCCTGCATGGTGGCCTTACAAATTCAGAGACCTACAGTAACCACATAGGATGGTCTGAAATTAAAATTTCCTAACTGCCCTGGCTGGTGTGGCTCTGTGGAGTGATTGAGTGTCTCTGATTCCTGGTTAGGGCACATGCCTGGGTTGTGGGCCAGGTCCCCGGTTGGGGACCTTACAGAGACAGCTGGTGGATGTTTCTTTCCCCCATCAATATGTCTCTCCCTCCCTTTCCCCTCTGTAAAAATAAATAAAATCTTTTTTAAAACCCCCAAACTTCCTAACTAAAAGAGAGTCACAGTGGGTAGTGCGGTCCTAGTCCAGAGTCTTTGTTGACGAAGGTCAGTCTTTTCCTTAACTGAGCCTGTCTGTTGTCTTTTTGCATCTATGGTAACACACCTTTGGGAGGTCAGGCTAATTTCCTTTTTCCAGACCCCTCAGGGTATAATCACTGCACCAGAGAAGAGACACAAAACCTTTCATTGTTACTGCTATTGTGTTCATCGTTATCTATCCTGGACCCACAATGTGAAAGGAGTGCTTATCTCTTCACCGTACTTTTCATCCACTCTCAGAGCCCCTTCCCCACTGCTCTTCGCATTCTCCCACCTCCCTAACCCACCAGCAATGAATTTCATGTGACCCTTCTTGCGCCTCCTCTTCGAGTGTAATATGTAAAGTAAGGTGCAAAACTGCTGTTCTCTGCAGCATTTTCTCAGTCCTTTAAGATTTTGCTTCTTGGCAATTGTCAGTTTGGCTCAAATAAACTCATAAGAATTCTTGTTGCTTTGGACATCTTGCGTATGTCAACAGTGGTGATGGTGGAGGCAGGTCCTGATTTGTAGCTGGTCACCGGTGACGTCCAAGTCAGGGTCTCCCGCAGCAGAATTGCTCCCACAGGTGGACACATGATTTTATTGTTCTCAGAGAGCTAGGGTAGGGAGGAAAGGCCCTCCATAGCATCTGGAATAATTTCTTTTTAGCTGTGAGCTTGGACCGTTTTGCTTGATACAGTGAAATTTACCCCAGTGTGATCATTCAGGAAATGATCTGTAGCTTATAAATTTTGCCAAAACATGAATAAAATGAAAATATCCCTAAGTGACTTAAACTCATTTTGGAGAAATGAAGCTCCCCAGTGAGATAAGATTGGCCTTAAAAAAAAGTTATACTTTGAAAATGAAATTTTATTTTCCTCTTTAGTTTTCATGATAAATTTTTCAACAGTTCATTTGAAGAAATTGTCTCCTTTTGGTTCCCATTAAGGACTGTGGTAATTTTAGCAATTCAAGCTGATTGAATCTGGATGTTATGTTTTAATCCCCTGGGGCAGCTTCTCTGAGTCCCTGAGTCAGGCAGCAAAGTGACATCTGGGCTGGATGCTCAGCAGCACAGCGGACGTTGCTTTGGAAAGTGTTAGTGTTATTTAGGGAGCAGAGTAATTTCCTCCACCAGAGATGAACACTTGGATTAAGAGAGAGTACTTAGTTCCCACAAAAGTTTGGGTCTGAAATAAATGCCCGAAGCGAATTTCTTGACCCTGAAGTTGAGGCCAACCACCCCTGGGCAGGGTGGGAAGCTTTAAAAAATGTTGTTAATAGACTTTAATGAAGTGAGAGCTAGTTCCAAATTGAATCTTCAAAAAGTGCTTCAAGCTGCAATGAGCATTTCCTGTTTGATTAAGAAAAGTGACTTGACGCAATCACAGCCATTGATTCTTACTTATTGGTATTACTTTTTAGAAAAAGCAATATAATTACAGCACTTCAACAGTCATTGACAATCTCTGTACCTTTCCCTTCCTGTTCCAGCCACACCAAAAGTCACAAACATTTTTTGAATAAGACATGTCATTTTATTGTTAGCCTTTAAGAATGCTCTTCTATTTTTTATTTTTAAAGATAATATTTATTTATTTTTAGGGAGATGGGAACGGAAGAAGAAAGAGAGGGAGAGAAACATCAATGTGTGGTTGCCTTTTGCGCGCACCCCACTGGGGGCCTGGCCAGCAACCCAGGCATGTGTCCTGACAGGGAATGAAACCAGTGACCCTTAGGTTTGCAAGCTGGCACTCAATCCACTTTGCCACACCAGCCAGGGCTAAGCACGCTTTTTAAGAAAAACTCTATTCCTTTCCTGGGATTCTCTTTGCCTCACTAATTCCTACTTATCCTTCAAGTCTCAAGCTACACCTACAGGCTCTGTACCTGTGTGCCACTTTCGTGAGTTCCCTGAGCCCCTGACCTTATTCACCCATTTGTTACACCTTTACTTGTCTGCCAGGACCTTTCACCACTGCACCATAAGCTACTCTCTCCAGTGCCTGGTACATAGGAGATACTCAGTATTTGCCGGATGAGTGAATGAGTGAAGAACAGAGAAATAAACACATAAGTAAATCACTTTGTAACTTGTGGAAATAGTGTCTTTCAGGATTATTTGGACTACTTGATAAAAATACACATCTCAGGTTCTAACTGCAGAAATTTTGCATAAGACATAATACAGAACATAATTTATGAGAACGTAATATATGACAAGCTACAAATAATTCGTTACTACCTGAGCTAAAATGGGAGACAGAAAGTGGCTACTGATCAGGCTTGAGGAGCAGGCAGGGACTCAGATCTGGAGGGGCCTGACATTGAGACTGGGTTTCATCTGCAGTACTTGTTACAGGGAGCCAGGGAAAGGCTTTCAGTATGACTAGCTTCCTGGTGTCTGCATAGTAGTTAGATTCTGCACTGGTTCTCAACATTGGCTTATATTAGGATTATCTGGGTAATTTTCACAAATAAGTAATGATGCCTGGTTCTACCCCGAAAGATCTGGATTTAATTGGTCTAAGGTACAGTCTGGGCTTTCAGATGGTTTGTAAAACCTTCAAGGCGATTCTCTCTATGTGGAATCAGTATTGGGAGCTACCAAAATACAAGAAAAAATTTGTCCACATAATTTGGTGATTAATTAACTCTCCTGCAACTTCTCGTAAATTATAGTTCTGTATTGAGGAAAAGCAAATTAAAAACCACAGAGAGATATCACTACACACCTATCACAATGGCTAAAATAAAAAAAAAAATAGTAGTAAACCTAAATACTGGAGAGCACACAGAGCAACTGGATCTCTCCCAAATAGGTGGCGAGGGTAGGAATGTATGGCAGTTTCTTATAAACCTGCAACCACCACCCAGCCCAGTGTTTGTACTCCTGGGCATTTAACCCAGAGAAATGGAAACTTGAACTGACAAAAAACTTATACATGAATGTTTGTAACAGCTATAATTGTAAGAGTCCCAAGCTGGAAAGAAACCAAATGTCCTTTAAGGGGTAAATGGTTACACAGACAGTGGTATGTGTACCCCATGGAATATTACTCAGCAGTAAAAAAGAGTAAACTGTTGACATATGCAAAAATTTGAATGGATCACATGGGCATTATGCTTAGTGAAAAAAAGCCAATCTTCAAAGGTTATATACTCTCTGATTCTACTTATATAATATTATTGAAATTAAAAAGCAATAGAGAAGGAGATCCAAGATGGTAGAGGAGTAAGTGAAAGCTACACTAATCTTCTCCCAGAACCAATCTGGACCTACAGCTAAACTGTAGAGAAATCATCTTGAATAAACAACTGAACACTGCTGGGGAGAAACCTTACAACCAGGACAGACAGAAGAAAATACTTCTGCACAACGTGACTGGTTACATCCAGGCACTTAAAGGACTTATGGCTGCCGCCATCGGCCTGGGCTTTTATGGTTCCAATTGCCCTATTTGGAATGAAGTGCACTGAAGTCAGAGGCTTAGAGAAAGCCAGAGCTAAAATTGCTTGTTTGACGGGGATTGTATCCATACTGTCAGGGCTGCGCTCAATGACTGGTTGTTCCCTGCGTGCAAACAAAATCACAACGGAATTCTTTGAATCTCTCTATATTGGTCAGAAGTATGAATTAGGAGCCACTCTGTTCATTGGATGGTTGGGAGCCTCACTCTGCATAATCAGTGGCATCACCCTTGCTTATCTGACAGCAAAACACCCAGAATGGGATGTGCGTACAACTAGGCCACATCTGTCATGTCTTCATGGGCAAAGTATCGTGGTGGAGGAGATGCTAAAGCTCCAGACCCTTCGAAACAATTTGATAAGAGTGCTTACGCT
>PVKM010049917.1:0-10841 GCA_004027735.1 Carollia perspicillata
CTCCAAAACTGTACACACAACGCCCTTCAACCCCTGCTCTTGCCCTTCTAACCCCCTTCTCCTCTCATCTCTCAGCACACTTCCCTGCAGGCTTCCTTCCTTCCATCATGCCCTGAGCTAGCCTGGCTTTCTGACAGCTCCAGACGGGCCCTCCTCCTCTGTGGCTCAGCACCCCTTTCCCCGCTTAGCCACAGGGCACACCCACCACTCCACTCAGGTGATGTTTCTCCTTGAGGGTCTCCTGCTCTCCCCACCCCAGGGCAGTGGGTATCCCTTCTCTGCTACTCCCAAAAGAATACAAAAAACCATGGTTTCCTAATACACTTTTCAGAAGCCACGGAGGGTCAGGGGTCATACGTAACTCACCACTGTATCCTCGGAACCTGCTTTAGGGATGCCATGTGGAGTATCACAGCAGCTATTTGCTGAATGTGGTATCTCGCCACCATCTACTCTCCACTCCCCTTGGTTTTGCTCAGTGGCCTATACCAGGGAGCAGCTTCGACCCCAGCTCCAGGAATAACGCCAGTTTTGGACTGAAGCCCACCCAGGTGAGGGCAGAGCAAAGAGAGAATGCAAGTTCTTAGTGACCCAGCTGAGGAGTTAGAGCAGCACTCGCCTGAAGCCAGTCCTGCACATTTTGTTTCCATAAAGCCATTAAATTCCCTTTACTTGTTTGAATAATGTGTTCTATTATCTGCAACTCAGAACAATAAGAAAAAGCAAATGAACGCATGAAAAAAATAATGAGTGGGTGCAATCAGTATTCCCCCAAACTCCTTTAACCCAGCTGGTAGATGCATGGTGTGCATTTCTTTCCATCTGCCTTCCTGTATTTGGAAGAAAAGAGAACTTTCCTTCTAAGGCCAATCCCTTTCCCCTCTTCCCCAACAACTGGTTCCATTCATTATTCCACATTCTGGCTTGTGTCTTTGATCTTCCCCTCCCCGGTGGCTTCCTCCTCTGTACCTTCCAATATTCTCAGGTCTCCCCAGCCTCTCAAACTCTGTCAGCACCTCCTGAGGCTGCAGCCCCACCTCCTTCTCCCCATCACGTTCAGTCTTCTCTGCAGGACGGCTGCTCTCGGGGCCTTTGCACAGGCACGAACTGCAGGTCCTCAGGGAAAGCTCCCACCAGACTGATCTTCTCAGAGGAGTTTTGGGTGCTGGTCCCTGCCCCGGGTTCTCTGTGAGGTGTGGCCACCTTCTCCACAGTTCCAGAGCCAAGATCTCAGGCCTAGCCACCCAGGTTCTCAGGGCCCATGCAGAGGTGGACACAGAAGGCCACCTCTGACCTGGCCTCCACTGCAGAGAGCCTCACTCTGCCTCTTCTAGGAGGGCTTGGGTCATCAGCCCTGTGCCAATCACTTCCAGCCCTGCCAATCAGGTGGGGACCTGGCAGAGCCTCTGTCTAGATCTGAGTGCAGTGAAGAGTCAAGGGGTCTGGAAGGATCACCGTGGGGCCTTGGGGCCTGCTCCAAGGGAGCCGGCTCACAGTGGGAAATAGGAGAAGTCCCCCTGGGTAATAGGAGAGGAGGCAGCCAGCTGTGCTCCAGAGTTCCAGCCCCTGGGGGCGGGAGACAGAGGCTCCTATATTAGAAACATGATGTTTTCATGCGTTTTGCTTTTTCTCTAAGTATGTTCCTGCTGCTCCCATAGATTAAGCTTGATTCCTGCAGGAGATGTCAGACCCATGGCAAATGCTTAGCTTCAGACCACAAGAAAAGGTGTGTTTATCCAGGCCAGACCTTGAAAGCAGTGTGAGGAAGCAGAGGGTAGGAATTGCAAGAAAGCCCAAGAGTGTGGGGGCCAAGGTCACAGCCAGGGGACCAGAAGCCCTCCCTGTCTGGGGAGTTTCTGGGCCAACCCATTCCTTGGGGCTCCATTGGGATAAAGTGGAACCACTTCCCAGGTGTGGTCAAAGAAACTGGAAAGTACTGGTAACTACCATCTAAGCAAAGACACCTGGAAAAGGAGATGCCTGAGTGAGGAGGGGTCGGGGAGGGGGAAGTTGTGGAGACATAGAACACACCGGGTCTTTTTTTAAAATTGATTTCAGAGAGAGAGAGAGAGAGAGGGAAACATCGATTTGTTGTTCCACTTACTGATGCATTCATTGGTTGATTCTTATATGTGCTCTGACCAGGGATCAAACCTGCAACCTTGGGGTATCAGGATGACACTCTAACCAACTGAGCTACATAGCCAGGGCAAGCTAGACACCAAGCCTCAAAGCCCACCCCACCCCAACCAGTCCTGTCAAAGGATCCACAGTCCCACTCAAAATGCTGACCTAGAATGTCACACACCCCACTCCCACCCCACCTGTCCAGATGCACACCCTGCACAATCCCACCCCATTTGGGTACTAGAGAGATACACACACCGACTCAGCTTTGTGGTTCCAACAGTTTTATACCGAAATACACATGGGCTGATGCAAAAAGGGCTGGACTGGGGAAAAAGAAATGATGAAAGCAGTGATCCCAGGGCTCGACGTTACCAACTCTCAGAGTATGTGTCAGTCTGCCTGTCTGGCTGCCCACCCTGGCAGGACGGTCAGGCCTGGAGGTCTGGAGGAGCTTGGCTGAGCTGGGCAGAAGAAACAGCCAGTCCTGGGCTGGAGAGCCCTCAGCTGAAGGGTTTCACCAGCTTCATGGCAGCATAGTTCTAGAGGGAAGGAAGAAGCAGGGACATGTGACGACAACTGACGGGAAGGACAGAACTGCGGAAGGAGGCTCACCTACTTGACCACCTGCCCGGACCTTGCCCTCACCTCACCTTGCCTCACTCAGCTCAACACTACCCTCCTGGTGCTCTTGCCAGTTACACAAGCCCAGACCTTCCTGGAACTCCTCTGGAACCCTTCCACTTGGGGGCCACAGCTCATCAGCCAGGGCCCACTCTCAAGTTCTAACCAGCTGCTGAGAAGGTTCTGACCAGCAGGGCCTGCCCTGTCCTCTTCCGTCAGACAGGTGGCCCGAAGGCATAACCATGACTCTCCCCCTCCCACACGGACTCAGGGCTCACTGGCCACCACGCTCCTGTCCAGAAAGCAGAGAGAGAGAGAGAGTTGGGGGGCTGGGTGTACAGGATGACCCACAGCGCAGGCCAGCACCTGGGATGGGTCACCCCTGATTAGATGCTGGCTGCTGCAGGATTGAAAGGAATCTCCCATCCCCACTCCTTCCCCCCAAACCATGAAAACACATACAACACAACACAGGGCTCCTAATTGGGACAGTATGTTCCCCAGCGCCAGCCCGGGAAAGCCAACTCTGGAAACAAAGCCTTCCCGCCAGATCGCCTCCTGCCTCCCTACACTGGCCCTGCTCCCGGCTGACTGGTGGGGCGCTGGGAGGAATCAGACAGGCTGCCCTCTTTGTCTCCCTCCCAGGGGAATTTCCAAGAGGATGGGGGATTAGACCAACTCGAGGGGAGCAGCCCTGGCCTTGGGCTCTTCTCTACCCCACCCTCTGCCCTTCTTTTGGGGCCAATAAGCCAGGTGAAGTCTCAGGGCCAACCAGGTGATTGGGCAGCTTCGCTGGAGAGAAGCAGGTTTTGCCCAGGTCACAGCAACAGCCTGCCAGCACAACCATCTGCATCCTCAGGCCTCTCTCCTGGGATCTGCCCCCCCTACATCAGCTCTGGGACAAGGAAAGCACGGTTGGTATTGTAAAGATGACAATTCCCAGAAGAATTCAAAGGAGGGTGATGGCCACTGTTGGGCACCAAGGAGACAAGGGAAGACTCTGACCAGGGCTAGTGGTCAAAGGGCTGCTCTGCTCCCACCCACGGGGCCTGGGGCTAAGGCTGCCCCAGGGACAAGGAAGGACCAAGGGCTGGAAGTGACTGGAAATCTTCCTCTCACAGCCAGGCAGCAGGGCCTCCTTCCCCAGACCCTGAAGGCCTGGTCTGCTTCCTAAGTGCCTCCCAGGGAAGGGATCAGCTGGCCGGGGGCAGGAGCTAGGCACAGAAAGGACAGTGATGTCACTTTGGTCCTGCCCCTGCACTTCTCTTAGCTCTTCAGGAAGAGGCTGGCTTGATGTGAAACCCCCCAAGGAAGGCAAAAGAGCTCCCCTAACCACAGTGCTGGTGACCGCAGGTTGAAGCTGACCTAGTCCAGTCCCATCTGTCCTTATGCGGATGGGAGGGCCTTGCCAAGGTCACACGGGAAGTCACTGGCAGAGGCAGAGCCCAGCCAACATCTCCTGACTCCAAGTACAGAGCTCCATCCTGCATGACAGCAATTCTGAACCCTGAACGTGCCCAAAAGGCAGGTTCTCCCCAGCAAACTGTGGCCGGCCCAGGACTCTGCATTTCTAACTAGCTCCCTGGGGCTGCTGCCACTGCTCCTCCTCGAGTTGTTAGAAATGCTGTTCAAGGTCGTTTCATTAGAATGTTTCTGAGATGCCATAGGAATTTACCAACTGATTTTGTTATATGTCATTTCACTTTAAGTGGCAGAACCTATTGATGATGGTGCGTGAGCATTTACTGTATGAGGAGAGCGCGCCTCCTGTGATGGAGATGGTTAAAACCACAAAGCCATCACTGTCAGTTGCTAACATGGACTGGAGGACCAGCAGAGGGGACTGTCTGGTCTGGGCCCTAAGTGACAAAGGAGGGTCTAGAGCCACATGGCCAGTGCAAAGGTCTATACCAGTTGTCTTCTGACTACTAAACTCCCCTGGGCTGAGCCTCACGACGGAGCACTTGATTGAACCATCTGCTCTCCCTCACTGGCTTCACTGTGTCCCCCCAGGAGACTGAGCTCCCCACTGGCATGAGCCTTATCACCTTCTCCTTCATCCCTACAACACCCGCCCACCTCTCAGACACACTGCACAGGCTTAATAAAGTCCTTACCTGAAGGAAATACGGCCAGATGCACTCAAAATGAGAGGAGGTGAGCCTGAGGGATGCTGGGGAAGTGCACCCTCACCTTCCTGCCTCAGCACCCCGGGCCTGCCCCATCTGGGGACACCAGATCCCCGGCCATCTGGGGCAGCTCACGCTCCGGGGCACCAAACTTGCACATGCCCTTCCATGGCCCATTAGCCAACCTTGTATTTCTAATCTCTTCTTCCTTTGCTCAGAGTACCCTCCAAACTGCACAGGCTTCAGTGTCCCACAGCCTGGGCGCACCCCTGGACCACAGCCAAACATAGCCAATCAGCCATGACTCTTCTTGCTGAGCCTCAGAATGCATGTCAGCAAGGTGCTCCAGGCTCCAGCCAGCTCAGAGGGCCTGGCCTGCAGCCGGCACACCGGCCACCCTGCACCTAGGACCTCCTTTGTCACTTATGGCCCAAACAGTGCCTTCTGATGTTCCCCCCAGTCTACATCAGGGACCAAAGGGGATGGCGTGGCACTTTTAACTATAGGAGGTGCACTCTGCTGATACAGTAAGTCCTCACTCAACATTGTCAGTAGGTTCTGCCACTTCAAGTGAAATGACATATAATGGAATCAATTTTTACCACAGGCTAATTGATATAAACAAGAGATAAGTTCCTGTAGCATCATCTCGACATTATAATGAAACAGCAACCTTGAATGGCACTTCTAACACACGGAAAACCTGCTGACACAGGGGCTTGCCAGTCCCGGGGGAGTGCGCCCTCCACATGCCTCTTCCTCCTGGAGGGCTCGCACAGGCACACACCGCCCGGCGCGGGCTGCCTACTGCGGGCGCGCTGCACTCGGCCAGTGACCGGTGCTGACCCGGACTGGGGTCTGCAGTGTCCAGAGCCCTGGGTTAGGCGCTGCGCACAGGCTGCCCTGCAGCCCTGAGCCAGTCCCTTCCCCTCTCTGGGTGTCTCCTTCTCTGCTGTTCCAATCAGAGTGACATGGAGTTGAACGTGCCATTCTCTCCACTTTCATATCAGTTTGAAAACTTCATTTTGATAAGGTTAAAAATTGTAACGAATATTAAAAGTCAGGTATCAGTCCAGTAACACTGGTCCCTCCAAGGTTTGAAGTCCCAGAGATACTGGGGAGGCAGGGGCGGAGCATCTTCAAGGCTCCCCTGAAGAGCAGTGCGGACCAGAGAAGCCCAGACAAGAATAGGGCCCCATATCCTCCTCCCTTGGGCGAGAGACATAGAGCTGGGGGTGGGGGCAGCAGCTGGCTTCTTACCAGGTGAAAGGGGTCTTTCAATGTGCATTGTGTCCCATGAGACTTCTGGACCACCTCCTGTGCACCCGCACCTTCTCCCTTGCCTACTCTGCTGCAGAAGGCAGGACACACTCCACCTTGGTCCTCAGATGGACGACGAGGCCCTCTCTGGCCCCAGGCCCTCCCTTTTTCTGGACCTCCCTTTTTCTGGACCCCAGCAGGTGCCATTCTCACAAACAGAGGGACCTTCTCCTCTGTTCTGCCATCCACACCTTCCCTTCCTGACCCGGCCCCACACCCTCCTTCAGGAAGGGTCCCCAAGGG
Source organism: Carollia perspicillata (assembly GCA_004027735.1). NCBI lineage: Eukaryota > Metazoa > Chordata > Mammalia > Chiroptera > Phyllostomidae > Carollia > Carollia perspicillata. Next base: position 6,444 of record PVKM010049917.1, read on the forward strand.
GTGCGTGGGGCGCACCCCTGCCTGGTGGGCTCACCTTCTACCAACACTTCGATTACATCGTCTAAGGGCTTCCTGAGGACAGCCATGTCTCCCCATTGAGATCAAGTTCAGTTTCCCCTGTTGGACTCCTCGAGGGCAAGACTTTGTCTCCCTGCCAGACCAGGGACTTCCAGAATAGGAGTCCTGTCTTCCTCATCAGACTATGGGCTCTGCAAGGACAGAAGTGACTTCTCTCCATAGCCTGGGTGTCTCTGAAGACAAAGACAGACTCTCCACCCATGAGATGAGGTGCTGCTAGAGGTCAGAGCTGTATCCCCACATTAGAACAGGAGCTCCTCCAGGACAGGGCCTGTGCCTCCCCCTCAGGCCTGCTCACCGGGAAGGCATACACGAAGATGCCCAAGAACAGCAGCAGGATGAAGAGAATGATGAGGAGGATGATGGTGCACCGGAACCGCCGCCACAGGATGAACTTCATGGTCTTGTACGGGGAGGTGAACCAGAGGAAGGAGGTGTCGGGGCGCCTGGAAGTGGGATCGCCGAGGTCAGCAGGGCAGCCCTACTAGGACTGCTTTCCCCATGTCATGCTCCCAAACTGCCACGGCCCTCCACAGTCAGCTCCCAAGACCTGCCCAGCCTCAACCTCCCCAGTCCCTGCACCAAAACTCAGCCTTTTGAACCTGCATTCCCTTCGATAAGCCTTTGCTATGGTGTGAGCCCCACCCCTGCTTTTGCCCATAAGCCCTACATACCCTCAGAGGCCCGGTTCTCTGCCACTCTGTCCAGGACACCTTCCCTGCTGCCTTCTTTCCTTCCTGATCCAGGACTTAATCACAGACTAGAGATTTGGGAGCTGGGCAGAGCCTCAAGGGGCTGTCACATTAAGTGAGCAATGGACTCTGAGCCTCAGAGAAGGCAAGTGACTTGCCTAGATGCAAACAGCTGGTCCACGGTCAGGGAAAGATGGCGGCAAATGAACCCAGACAGCTGAGTTTCTCTTACAACCAAGATCATCAAAATCTTCTCCTAGGTCAGCCTTCTGACTCAGAGCACACAGAATTTTGTGTCTCAATAATGGCCAGTTTAACTATATGCTGTTAGGTCTCCTGGCCCTGTCTTGCCTTTCCACCCAGATCCCAGCATCCCTGGGCCAGGATGGCTCTCCCATGGCACTTGAGACAGCACCACGGTAAAGTGGGCTGCCTGTGCTAACTCTGCCTCAAGCCATGCAGGCCACAGGGAAGCACCCAGCAAATGCAGCTCTGACACCGCCCCCCTAGCCCAACAGCAGTCTCTCACCCCCCAGGAACTGCCTTCAAGGCTTCTACACCCACTTAGGTGCATATGCGGTAGGGCAGACAGGGACCATTCCCCCCATTTCACAGATTGGAAGAGTAAGGTTCAAAGATGGAAAGCCACACTGGCACCACAAGAGAGCCATGGAAGGCTGCTTGGTCAAGAGAAAGACCTTGATTGGGCTCCAGAGCCAGTCAGACCAAGTGTGAGAATTCCAGCTTCACTACTTTTCTTATTCAGCTTTGCTGAGGCTGTTTCCTTATCTGCAAAATGGGGATGATAATAACAATCCAGAGGAGAAGATTCCATAACACAACTGTACAGGCTATACAACAGCTTACTCAGCACACGACCAGCAGCTGCCCAGCGGTGCCTACTTCCGGAACCAGCTGTGGAGCCCAACGTTCCTGGAATGACATCTGTTGCCTGCCCCCTAACACTGTGTGGCCCTATCCGGGCCACATGGGCCTGTGACCTCTGTGTGATTATGCAACAGATGCCTCCTAGACTGTAGCTACACCTTCCTGCCCCACTGGGCACCAGGGGTCAGAGGCTGGGCACTGACCTTGGGTCCTCGAGTTTGGGGTTCATGTTGGGCTCATCCCGGCCCTGGCCAGCAGGCCGCTCCTCATGCTCACTCTCTGCTACAATCTCCAAGGTCATCTCCAGCTTGCCCTGTGGGGACAGAACCTGGTCAGGGACACAAAGGCTCTGCCCAATGGCGTGGAGAGGAGCCAGACCGGGACAATGGTGAGAGTCACATTATTTAATTTTTTTAATGATATTGGGTTGATCTGCTCATAAAACCAGTAACTGCTCCTCGTAGGACATTTATCAACTACAGAAATACACAGGCGTACCTTGTTTTATTGTGCTTTGCTTACTGTGTGTTGCAGATACTGCATTTTTAACAAATTGAAGGTTAGACCCTCCACCAGGAAAAAGATTCTGACTTGCTAAAGACTCAAATGATGGTTAGTATTTTTTAGCAATAAAGTATTTCCAAATTCAGGTATGTACACTGCTTTTATAGACAATGCTGTTGCACACTTAACAAACTACAATATAGTGTAAACATAACTTTTAAATGCACTGGGAAACCAAAACATTCCTGTGACTCATTTTATTGCGGTTGTCTGGAACTGCACCCACAATGTGTCCAAGGTCTGCCCGCGTAAAGGAAGGAGGGCATCAGGCGCACCTCCGCTGTTCGGAGCCAAGCGCTGTTAATGTTTTTATGCATTAAAGCTGTTTTTTCTGCAAGTATATGGAACGTCACACTGTGTATGTATAGTTCTATGGCTTGCTCCTTTCACTTAGAAAGATATTCTACATAATTATATATCCTTTAAAATTTGCTTTGCAACAGCTATAAGACAGTCTATGGGATGGTTGACCATAGTTTATTTTATAAACTACTTATTTTGGTTCATTTAGGTAGTTTCTGACTCTGCAATATTATAAATCATGCTGCAACAAATATCCCAAAATGCAATTTTTAATTTTAGGTGGTTATTTCTTCAGGAGAGATTTTTAGAAGTGGGATGACAGAGTTCAAAGGCATAAATATTGTTAAACCTCTTGCTGTCTATTACCAAATTGCTTCACAGATGGTAAAACCATTAGCACCCCCAGCAGAAGCAAATGAGGAGCCTGTCTCTGCAGCTTCACCAGCAACAAGCATTTCTATTTTTTTAATTCTAATTTAACAGGCAAAAAAGTTTTCACATTAAAAAATATGTCTTTATTTGCCCTGGCTGGTGTGGCTCAGTGGATTGAGCACTGGCCAATGAACCAAAGGGTCACCAGCTCAATTCCCAGTCAGGGCACATGCCTGGGTTACGGCCAGGTCCCCAGTAGGGGGTGCACATGAGAGGCAACCACGCATTGATGTTCCTCTCCATCTCTTTCTCCCTCCCTTCCCCTCTGTCTAAAAATAAATAAATAAAATCTTTTTAAAAATCTTTTCAAATATGTCTTTATTTAAGTTCTAGAGGGAATAAACCTTTTTAAATGTGCAATGTCCAATTTGTACTTCTTTTGTGTATTATTTACGCAGGCCCTTTGCTGATTTCTCTGTTGAGGTGTTAGTTATTTCTTGTTAGTTGTTGTAATTCTTTATACAACAAAGATATCTTATTTCAAGGGCCACTTTAGGGGCTGGCTGACTGCCTGCTATTTTTAAATAAACTGGCAGGGTTTCACTTCCTCTGCAGAGAAAGGACAGTTCACAGTCCCCAGTCACACCCCTGAGCAGGCTCTGGGCAAGAACAGTAGTGCAAAGACAGTCCCGTGTAGGCTCCTGGTCAAATGACAGAGTCATGACCACTGTCCTCTGCAGGAGGCCCAGGCCACAGGGGACCCCAGCACACAGATCATGGTAAAGGCCAAGGAGAGAGAATACAAACAGGATCACAGGGAGAAAATAGGGTCAGAGGGCGATAAGGGCATTTTAGCTTTAAACAGCCTTCCCTGGCCTATGAGCCTCAAGGGGAGGAAGGCTGGGAACTGGAAAGGGAAGGGGGCTGGTGCCTTGGAAAACTGAGAGGGTGGGCAAGACAGGGGGAGAGGAGCACAGATGTGCCCAGTAACCCCTACAGAAGAGCAGCCCCATGCCTCCACTGGGTTGGGGGAAGCAGACTTACTGCCAGTATCTTCTTCTCACCCTCCTCTGCCACACAGGGCCACCAGCCCTTCACCGTTTTCTGTTCAAAAAGGGACACAAACCACTCCGGGTGGAAAGTGTCATCCAGAAGGTCCAGGGAGCACTTCTCAGCTGTCTTGGCAGGCTTGGGCATGCGGTTGAGATCCAGCTGCAAGGCGCCTGTAGCGGAGAGAAGGGTTTCTCCGTCACCGGCAGCAGAGGCCTGCCTGGGGCTGCCTCCAACCACGGGCTCAGCCGTGGGTCAAAACCCTCAAACAACAGCTCTCTGTCTGGGCCCTCTTATTCCCTCTATACAGCTTCCCATCAGTCTGCATGGACCCACTAATCTACCCTTACTGATCTACCTTAAAGAGCTTCCCACTGCTCAACCATTCATCCTACTATGCATGAGTCCATTCATTCACCCATTGTCTACATCTTATCATCCATCAATTTTT
>PVKM010049918.1:0-10827 GCA_004027735.1 Carollia perspicillata
TGTGTGTGTGTGTGTGTGTGTGTGTGTGTGTGTACTCCCACTCACCTATTTTATTCAACCCCCACGCGATCGTGAATTCAGTCTCGATTTGTGTCACAATTAGAAAGGGGACCATAATGCGAAGGGTTTGTCGGCAGCTCTGTTCCCATCCCCTAACGGTTTTCGAGGTTCCTAATGACCCACGGGCCACACAGGAGGCCTTTGTAACGGAGCCACGGAGCCACAGGAGCTGGGCAGAGTGCACCGTACTTAATCACAGCCACCGAGGATGAAAAATGGACTATTCCTTAGGGGAGCTGGCGAGGCTGTAATTTTAAAATGCCGCTAATGACATGTCGGGTGGGTGGAGGCCTTCCATTTCTGGCCTCTCTTTTATCCCTCAGTTCGAATGCTTCTGGTGAAAATAAAAACGTCTAAATGGCATTCTTTTTAACAGGGAAAGTGAAAGTCTTCGAGTGTGCCGCAGAGTATGCAAACCTGCCCGGTGAGCCCACGGCGTGCCGGGGAGTTCACGATGGGGGGCGGGGTGTGGGGACACTACCCACGTGCACACTCACCTGTGACCCAGTGTGCCAGCCACGTCCTGAGGGGGAAAAATTATTTTAAAATGTGTATTTAAAATCAGTGAGATTCAAACATTGAAGAGAATGTAATGCAGGCCCTTTCGCTCTTTCGGGATTTCAGTTGTCGACTCGAGCGTCTGTCCACGGTTGGGCGCGGCTCCTGCCCTCTCTTCACGATGACACTGAGGTGTCAGCCAAATTCTGCACGAGGGCTTTGCCGTGTATTCCGTGTTCTCAGTTCACCAGGAGGGTCTGTGCTGGGTTCTGAGGGTGCAGCAGGTATAGTCACAGTCATTGGAGAGCAGATGATCTGGTGGGGAAAACAGACATTGACAATGAACTTACAAGCCTTGACCAGGTGGCTCAGTGGATTGGGCGTGGTCCCCAAAAGGGAAAGGCGCTGGTTCAGTTCCCGGTCAGGGCACGTGCCTGAGTCGTGGGTTCTGTCCCCAGTCAGGGCGTGTGTGTGTGTGTGTGTGTGTGTGCTGTGCGAGAGGCGATGTTGATCAATGTTTCTCTCGCACACCTGTTTCTATCCCTTTCTTGTTCTCTAAAAATAAGTAAATATATGTTTTTAAAAAGTGAACTCACGAGTGTGAGAACTTTGACATACAGGAAGTATGGAGTGAACAGCAGCCTGTAAGGACAGGTGCTAAGTGCTAACCTCATTTTAGGATTAGGGAGTGCTATTGACGATTGTGCCTATATAAGCACACAGATTTAAACATGTGCGTATACATATATGTACAGGTATATGCAGATATATGTTAAGGTTGCCAGATTTAGCAAGTGAAAATACAAGATGCACGATGAAACTGGAATTTCAGATAAATGGTTTTTTAGTGTAAGTGTCTACCATGCAATATCTGGGACAGAATCACACTAAAAGCATGTTGCTGTTTATCTAAAATTTGAATTGAACAGCGTGTCCTGTTTTTTTCCTGGCATCCCTAGTGTGAGCATTGTGTGTATGTCTGTGTACCCTCTCCCCACCCATACATCCGACCGTGGACAAAACTCCGGGAGATGGGCGTGAGAAATAGAAAGTGTCTGGAGACAGGACCTGTGGATGTGGCCTCTAGCGACTTACTCTTTCCAATTTCTTCCTCCCACTGCTTTTCCATTTCCGTCTCTTCTGCCCAGGGAGTGGTCAATGCCGGGGTCCTGTCACAGCAGGACACCTAATCGTTCAGCCCTCAAAAGGGTTGAAACCCCAGTTCTTTTCATCTCGCCCCCCACAGTCCATTTGTTCTTGGGGTCATGGAGTCTTGGGGTCCTTCAGTGGACCCCAGCAAGAGGCCTCTCTGGGCACTGAACTTGTCTCGAGATCTTAAGGACATAAAGAATTGAGTATAGGAATAATTCAGTTCAATCAATAATGTGTTTCGAATACCAGGGGTACTCGAAGTTCCGAAACACATAGAAGCATGAGTTGGGATTTCAACTAATGAAATTAATTGTTTTAATCACGTACCACATCTGAACAAATGACTTCCCTTTCATAGTAGTCAGGCAACACCTGTAAGTCTGCCTTGTCATTCTTGCCAACCGTGAGATGGTGCCTTCACTCACAAATCCTCTGCCCCCTTGTCTACCAAGTGGGAGTGGTAGAGTAACTTCCCCGTAAAATTATCATGAGGGTGAAGTGAGAGAATGCAGTAAAAATCTCAGTAAGAGAGACGGAGAGCCATGAGACAGAGGCAAGGAGACCCTAGGTCCCTGCGGCACAGCCTGTGATGTCTGAATCAACCACCGTCTCAGAAGGCATTCTAGACGTTTCTCATATGTTCTGAGAAACATGGCAAAGAGTCCACTCCAAGGTCCTCACATAAAGGACTGTATTTGGAGGGTGACTAGGGTTCAGGTTTGGAACAGCCAGGGGAGCCCACAGCTGCGGTAGTTAGAGAAGACTCAGCGGAAGTGAGAGTGGGTTTCCAAAGAGCTGGTCCAAAGCCAGACCCGCTTTGTGCTCACAATGTTTGTTCATGTGATGGGAGCATCTCAAGGCTCTGAGAACAAATGCCCCTTTGATACTGACATATTAAAATAGATAACCCCTTAACCTTCTTTGCAGTCCAAAGGCAGATGGCCTTTGAGACACTCTGTCTCGGATGAAACAGATTTTGTCATTATCAAAGACAGAGCAAGCTGGGCCACATTCCATACCATAATTAACTTGAATAACCTTTCGAGGGTTTTTGTTTTTGTGTTTTATAATTAGGACTTGGAGCACAGGAATGTTTTGTTTTGTATGTGTGTGTGTTATATCAGGCATTATTCCACCATAATCCAAACATGGCATAAATTTTAGCAGAGAGAAATCATATGTATGTGTGTGTGTATACACACACAAATATATATGAAATATGTATATATGTGTGTATATATATTACATATATATGAAACAGGATTTTTTAACCAAATAGAATTTTTAAAAAAACTTATTTCAGCTGCAGAAAAACAGGCTGTACGGTTGTTTTCAAAGCCAGCCGTGTTTTGAAAACGACAATGCCGAGTGCATGCTGCAGAAAGATGTGATAATGTACCTTTACGTCTTGTCAACTATAAGTTCTGGACAAGAAACCAAATTTGGTTAAGCATTTTCTATTGAAGTGGGCCCAAATGTAACAGGAAATTTGCTTCGAAGACACTGGATGCTCCCGGACACTCAACATTGACCTCTTCTTTCGAGGCCTTGCCCAGCCCCGTACCCACGGCTCCCGGGACTGCAGTAAACCTGTCAAGCCAGATTGCTGTCGGAGTCGGAACTCACTGCAGCAAGCGCCAGAATTTTACCCAAGTGATTAGTGGACTTCAGACGGCTTGTCAAAATCACTGGACATGATAAGAATTGGCATAATCCTACAGACATTTCTTAAGTATGCCCTTGTTGGGTTCATTTCCTTTCAACCCGTAGCTGCCACACAATTGTGTTTGGCTGAACGGGAGCTTCAATGGCATGGATCCATGCAAGCTACATTAAACGTAGGAAATACCAGCTGTTGGGAAAGCAGGCACTTCCATTGGTCGGCCTATGCTAATTTGCACATAGATTTAGTCAGGTGCGTGGTGGTATGTCTGATAAATAGTGGGATTTCCACAACTCTGATGGGATAAAGTAATTGTTGGCTTATGCTCGTTCATATTCCAGTGATGTGGAAGCTTGGGGGTTTCAATGCTTTGATTCCATCCTTGTTGCATCTCAGAAGTATGAACTGACAGGGCGAAAAGAAATCGGAAATACCATCAGTGAAACTATAGGGAAGGCGGAAAGGGTGGAAGGAACAGGAAGCTTCGGGCCAGCTCTGTGATGCACTGTCATCTCTGATACTCTCTGCAGTGTTGGGAGAAGTTCAGCCCTGCTGCTGGGATCTTCCACACACCCAGACCTCAGTGAAGCCTTTTCCATATTTCGCCTTATGCTCTTCTTCCTGCCAAGTGCCATCAGGCTTTCAGATTTAAAGAGGGGGACTCTCTAACTGTGTTAGTCAGCTCAGGCTGCCATAACACAGTGCCACAGACTAGGTGGCTTGAACAGCAAACATCTGTTTTCTCACAGCACTGGAGGCTGGAAGTCCAGGATCAAGGTGCCGGTAGGGTTGGTTTCTGGTGAGAGGTCCCTTCCTGGTTTGTAGATAGCACCCTCTTGCTGTATCTTCACATGGCCTTTCTTCTGTGCGTTCCTCGGTTTAAGACACCTAATGGATTAGGGCCTCGCCCATTCAACTTTACCTCCCTAATGTCCCTGTTTCCAAATACAGTCACATTGAGGGTTAGGACTTCAACTTATGAATTGTGGGGACAATGACACACTTCCAACCCACAGAAATGGCCAAGAATAAAACATGGTATCCATATTTTAGCAAACTACTTTGATGCTCTTGATCTATAAGAGGTTCTTGGGTTGCCCATAGTAAGTATACATTTAGCATCAAAATACTGAGTGGAGTATTTCAACAAGAAACATAAAATCTTGGAGATTTAGAAGAAAGCCCTATCTCCACAAGAGCAAATATTTGGAGCTGGTGCTGAATGCTGTAAATGTTGAACTGCTCTCAGAATATTATTTTCATGCAGATGTCTTTGCAGAGAAAAAATATTTTGAATTTAATTGTGTCCTATAAAACAGTAATCATTGTTCTATGGCATGGGGTCTAGCACTGATCAAATGCCATTTACCAAAATATAATAGCTATAAACAGTGAGCATTTGTAGCTGTTTCAGTTGTTAAAGACATTTTTTCTGGCACCCAAATTATAAAGTCTAACAGCCTAGATTCACGATCTGTAAAATGGCAAACACTGGTCATATGCAATGGAAAGGTAATGGATTGGGTAACAGTCCTCATTCAGAGAATGCATATCAATGCATGTGAAAACCGTAGTTCAGACTCTCACAGTTCCCCTTTCTGCAAAGAAGTGACTTGGGCTAGATGATCTTTTAGTGTCCTTCCAGGAGCAATGTTCTCTGATTCTGGAAATAAAGTGGGAAAACGATTTGATAAAATTGGAGAACAGATATTACTTGGGAAAAATGTAGGTCAATTACATAAAAATCCGGGTGATACTAGGGGGATCCTTGGGTTACATCATCATTAGAGTCTCCCACATGAAATCAAACAAGCTAGGTTTTGGAAGGTGTTTTGTAGGAAACAAGATTTCAGGCTGTGTCTACCTTGGCAGAGGAAATAAACTCAGGGACCGCCTCCAGCCTTTCCCCGTCTCTAATTGCTGTGCCCCTGTAATTGAAAGGTATCTTCAGGGAAATGGACTGTTGACCAGCCTTCTGCCTGCACAGCATCACCCTAGCACACGTTTCACAAGAGAGTTCACTGCTCTGACAAGTTACACATCTTCAGTGTCAGACCACGGTGATATTGTGACTGTTTGCTCAACCCCCTGCCGGAGCTGGGATTCACATACTGAAGCTGAATTTCAGGCGTGAATTCAGATGAAATCTTTGTTCTCATTTTATCCAAGGGCACAGCTGCCTTAAGAGGCGCCACCACCAACAGACAGAGCACTTCTTTCAGATAATGACCCACAGGAAAGTTCTTTCATGAGTCAGACAAAATAGTAGATGCTACCCACCGTGGAGAGTTTGGAACGGTGACATGCCAGGCTGGCGGTATGATCTCATTCACTCTGTGCTTGATGAGCAGCCTTTCTGCCGGAAGCTACGATAGAAACCGGGGAAGGAGTGAGATGGTGTAAGGTTTATACCCTGCCTGGAAGGAACTTTACCAGGACTAACACCCCAGCTACAGCTTCCACAGCAGGGAGAGAGGCAGGGCAATTCAAATGTGTATGTGTACTGCTAAAGCATCTTCTTTTTCTATTACTTAATCTGCTGAATTGATTTGGACTCAACTCCTCTAGGTCAGGGTTAAAATGCCTTAAGTCCTATTTTTCTTTTTCTTTTTTTGTTCAATACATTGTGGAAATGCCTGGCAGAATTTAAAGGGGTAGACTACAGTCCATAGCTTGCCCCTTTCACCTCCCAGACTTCAGTCACAGAATTCCTATGAGCTTCTGTCTCCTCGCCTATAAATTTGGACCAATAACACCCACTCCACGGAGAGACGATGAGGTTTCCTGTGGGTACGATAACGCCGTGCCTTGGTGTGAATCGGGCCACACCACTTCTTAGCTGGGGGGCGTGGCCATGATTTTCTTATCTGTGAAATGAGGATGGTAAAAACAGTTCTCCCCCACGGGGCTGCTGGAGGGTCACGTAGGTGGATGACACGTGCAGAGCCGTCTGAGCAGCCTAGCCTTGGCACGCCCTCACCTTTCCTAATAGGTGCTCAATAAATGTTCCCTTCCTTTCTTTTTTCTTCTCCAAACTGAACTCCTCCAGCAAACATAGGATCTCTCTCTCGAGTTAAGAGTGCTCTACAAGTTTCTAGAGTCATCCTCTGAATGCACTTCAGGAAATCCTCTTTGGGAACACCAAAGTCAAGAAGAGCTGAAGCATTGGAAACGCATTTCTAAAATAATATTTTAAATATACACGTAAAGCTGGATGGCCTTGAGCAAGTCCCTTAAGCTGTTATTCAAATGCTAAGCTGTACCATGAAGAAAATGGAACGCAGTATTCCTGGAATCTCTTCCGGGTACAATCAAAGTCATGTCCATCATCGCTGACTACTCATGTATAAGGCCATTAATGCAGCTGGTGGAAGTATAGGGCTGGAACCAAAGTTAAGACCTTGGTATAAGCTCTCGCCCAGGACAAATTACTATTTGCTCACCCTGAGCCTCAGGCGGAGCAGGTAAGGATATGTAGCAATGAACTATTTTCAAATTCATTAGCAACTCGGAGTCCATGCCCTACTGAACAGTAAGTCTACATGTTACAGAGCAGACTGAGCTGGGAGGAGAAGCCTGGAATGATGGTCTGTGTTTTTTGTACTCAGCTCACCTTAGTGGAAGTCTATTTTTAGTGCTGTCTTTATTTGAGTAAAGGTCTGGTGGTAAAGAATTGAAAGGTTGAAAACAAAAAAAAGAGAGAGTTTCAGTAGAGACATGACAGTTTGCGTAGTTGGAGAAAATAAACTCAACTGATAGATGGAGGTGACAGATTTCTTAATTTCCCGAAGAGTTCCTCTCCGTGTACGGTTTGGGGATTATTTGTATTGACTGGAGTTGAAGAATACGTCGAAATGGTTTCTGATGTACAGGTATTCTCTGCTTTTTGAAAGTTCGCATTGCACCACTCTGCTTTTACTGAGGGAACTTGAAACAAAGGGTGAGAACTTGAAACAAAGGGTGAAACGTGTCAGTGTTGGTTTTCCGGTGTGCGTTGTACAGGCGGCACCCCTAGCAGCAAGAGGGCACTGCTGTTACTGTATGTCAGTGCTATTTTAGGTTCTATGTGTTACTTGGTATGATTTGGTGGGTAATTTAGGGGGTCTGACAGAGATAAAAAAAATCCCATGGACATTGATGGCTTTGCTTTTTCACTTTCTGTGACTTTAGGAACACTCGACTTTGGGGGAGCAAGGGAAATGTTTTCATTGTGTCAATGACAAATGCCACATCATTTCCACATCCCCATTCAGCATGAACAGCACTGCAAAGGGACGTTGGAGGAAACGGCGGTGGCCAGGGACCCCCACGGCGTGGGCCTCAGTGATGGCAGGAAAGCCCAGGAGAAGGTTCGGGTGGGTGGCCCGAGAAGCAGCAGCATTTGACGATGGACTGATTCTATTACAGAAACCTACCAAAGTGATTAACATCAATTACATTAAGGCGCTCCTGGGAAAACTGCAACATTGCCAAGGGCTGTCAGGGAGGTTGCATAACGTGAGCCTACAGAAGTGTGTCCCTTGTGGTTTGCCAGCTCAGGCAGGCTGCTGTGGCTCCGGGTTTCACTATCGGGTGTGATTTGATCTCCAGACCTCTCGCAGGGACCAAGATAGCAAGGAGTCAGGGGGTCTGACAGTGATGCATGAGGTGATAGGATGCTGAGGCTGATTATGATGCAGGCGACAGAAATGAATCACCTCCTGAATATACTGACATTGGCGGCCGAGGGAGGAGACAGCCCCAGTGGTCGGCAATGTCAATAAGGAAAACAGGAAGTCAACTCCTCCCGGAGCTGTCTGTGCCTGAGACTGGGATGTTTCATTGGAAGTAACTTCACAGTCAAGGCCACTGCTGTTATCCAGAGAGTGAAACACAACAAAAAATATCTTAGCACCTTTGGGGAAGACAATTTATTGCCTCTTCCATCTCGCTTTTCAGATCTTAATAGGTACAAATGATGAGAAAGTTACCAAATACATTTCCTGAGCACCTTCGTAACTGCATTTGGAAGCTCGTAGTAAGCCTCCATCAATGAAATCATCATTAAGATGTCAACATGACAGACGCCACATAGGACAAAATCTTGATAATTCAATGAGTGGTGGGCTCTAAAACAGTTACTAGTCTCTCCACCCCTCTGTCACTTACATACTGCCGTGTAGCTCTAATTTTCTCCAGATGAATTAATGCCCTGCCTTCGTTTCTCAGTTAGATTGTAGATTTCTTCCAAAGAAGGCCATCGCAGTTTAAAATGCTCTGTGAATTCTCAACAATTTCTGGCACCCAATCCTCAGCATACTTTGGCATATCTAGAGTTAAAGGAAATCATACTGATATATTCACTTTACTAAATAAAAAATATGCAACTTCTCTTAGATGCAAGAAAGACACGGGTTATTTACACAAGAAAATGCTAAAGACAGGAGAAACACTAGACTTCGTTAAGTGGGAAGCTGGATGAGGCGGCAGAGGCAGCTGTTCTGGAACATTCCTCAGTGGGATGGTAGTGGTTAGGGAATGAAAATAGCAGCCTCGAGGGGTAGATGAGGGTGAAAGGCAGAGCCCCAGGTGAAAGCCTTTAAGAACATGGGTCCTCTTCTATTACAACAGAAAATCAAAACACAGCCCTGGCCAGGTAGGGCAGTTGATTACAGCGTCGTCCTGATACACTAAGATTGCGGGTTCGATCCCTGGTTAGGGCGCATACAAGAATCAACCAATGAATGTGTCAAAAAGTGGAACAACAGAGCAGTCTCTCTCTCTCTTTCTCTCTCTCTCTCTCTCAAAGCAATAAATGAAAAAAAAAATTTAAATGGAAGTTTCCACGAGAGGTAGAAAATAATCTTATTTTTAGCACCTCATGACTGGGACCACTAAAACCAAATCACCAGTTTCCTTGATCAAACGGCCTCAGCTGATTCCTTGTGAACGCTTGTAGTTTCAGATCCACCCAAAGCAGTGGATTAAATGGTTTTGCACATTTATAAATACAGGATTCATTAGTAGGGCCTACGTTTACCATATGTCTTTCTCTTTAAAACAGATCTAGGCTTTACCAGATCCTACTGAGTCTGTAAAATAAAGGACAATGACAATGAGAATGCAGAAGGGAAGCATGCCTACAGTTATTATGAATAGGATCGCTGAAAGAATGCATTTGTATTATTTCTGGAAAGCATCACAGAATTACATTATTTCAACTTACAACTTCCTGTTATTTTCCAGAGTTTGTAAGAAATGAGTGACGCATCATATTTAATCTCCTTTGCCCTGAGATTCACCATAACAAATATTAAGGCAGTATATTTGTCACAGTGCTTTTCACTTGAAAGACAATACCCATTCATTTTAAGCCTCATGTTGATGGTCCCTCCAACATAGCATTCTATCTAATATTGCTGTCTCAATTGTGTTGTTTTTACACAAGGCTATATCAGGGCTGCGGATGTAACATCACAGTTGTTTCCACACTCAGGACTTCTGGAAAATTCTGTACTTTTACCTCTCCAAATTTCTTCTCTGCTATTTTCTCCATTTTTTTTTTCCTTCTGGGAATCCTATCAAGTGCATGCTGGAGCTCTTCAGTTTATACTCCATATCTCCTAACTACTTTTTCATATTTTACATCACTTCATCTCCGTGACTTCTTCTTCTTTGTTTATAGGTTATCTCTCACTGCTCTGGGTGGAACCAGAGAGGGGAGCATTAAAGCGTGAATCTGTGTCACCATTCACACCAAAGATCTCAGCAAAATGACTGCGTCTGTTTATCTGCGTCATGCAATTAAGGGTATGACCGTGAAAATATGCCCAATAAGTTTACACGTACTAAAGCAATAAAGAAAATAATTGCTTCGTTTTTTTTCTTTTTCTAGAAAGGGATGGGTGCCTTCCTAAATTAAAAGAGAGAGAGAGAGAGGCAGGGAAAAAAAGCAAAACTTTGGCAAATCCTCTATATACAAAATTCCAGCTTTCTGTGAGTCATAAATACTTTAAGCTGATAAACAAAAAGGGTAGCTATTCAGTCTAAACCAAAAACAAATGTGGATAAAAGTGGGCCTAATCCTCCAGAGAATCAGGGCCAGCCGTAAGCATAGTGTGCATTCCATGCAATGTGAAATAAATATTTCCTCTACATTTTACAGCTCAAAGGTATAACTGCTTTCCTATGCCAAATAAAGTCTACGAAAGTACAACAACAAAATACTAAATCAATAAGCCATTGCTCACTCTGCCACATACTTAAATTATCCATTTTGAAGTGGGAGTATATCGCTGGTAATAGAAAGACTTTTTTTTTTAATTTACATGGTGGAACATATTTTTTTTTATTTTAATTGTTGTTCTAAGTACATTTTTCTGTCTTTTACTCCCGTCCTAGCCCACCCACCCAGCCCATGCAGCCCTCCCCACCTCCCTCCCATTTCCAGCCCCCCTAGTTTTTCTTCAATCGCT
>PVKM010049919.1:0-10838 GCA_004027735.1 Carollia perspicillata
ACCAAGGCACATCATCATTACATTACCCAAGATTAAAATGAAGGAGAGAATTCTAGAAGCAGCAAGAGATAAGGGGACAGTCTTCTACAAAGGAGTTCCCATCAGACTGTCAGCTGATTTCTCAAAAGAGAACTTACAGGCAAGAAGGGGCTGGAAAGAAGTATTCCAAGTCATGAAAGGCAAGGACCTACATCCAAGAATGCTCTATCCAACAAAACTTTAATTTAGAATGGAAGGGCAGATAAAGTGCTTCTCAGATAAGATCAAGTTCAAGGAGTTCATCATCACCAAGCCCTTACTATATGAAATGTTAAAGGGACTTATCTAAGAAAAAGAGGACAAAATATATGAACGAACAGTAAAAAAACAGCAAACTTGCAGTTGTTAACATCCACACCTAAAACAAAAGCAGACTAAGCGGTCACCTAAAACAGGAGCAAAGCCACAGAAATGGAGATCACATGGAAGGTTAGCAACAGGGGAGTGGGAGGAGGGGGTGAGGAGAAGGTACACAGAGTAAGTAGCATAGACGGGGAGAAAATAGACAGGGAGAGGGCAAGAGTAGTGTGGGAAATGTAGAAGCTAAAGAACTTATGACACATGGACATGAACTAAACGGGGGTAGTGTGGGTAGGAGGGGGTGTGAATGGTGGAGGGGAATGAAGGGGGGAAACGGGACAACTGTAATGGCATAATTAATAAAATATATTTAAAAAAAGAAAGAAGAAAAAAGAACCAATCATGTGTGAGCATAGGGGGAAAGTCTTCTAGGGTGAAAGTGACTTAAAAAAAGGAACGAGAAGACCCTAAGTGAGTCATAGTTCTTGAAAACTCCAGCTATGAGCTACTTGTGACATTTGGGGAAGTGTGAATATGGACTGGATATTAGCTGGTACTATGAAGTTTCTTATTTTCTGAGGTGTAATTATAAAACTGTGGTTATGTAGAAGATTCTCCTTATTCTTAGGAGGCTCAGCTGAAGTTCTTGGGAGTACAGTGTGGTGCTGGCTGCAACTAACCTTCAGATGGCTCAGAAAATCAACAACAACAAAGAGATAAAGTAAATATGACAAAAGGCGAACAATTTCTGAATCAGAGGGCAGTTATTCACTCTATTACTGTTCCTCTTTTCTGTATGTTTGACATTTTTAAAAATAAAAACTGGGATACGGTGGGAAGAGGCAACCCCAGAAAAAACAAAAAAGAAATATCTAGAGTCTAGAACAAGAGATTTACCACATTTAAATGCAAATCCAATCTATATTCGGTTGCCGCAGCCCGCTGCAGCAGGGGGGTCGTGAGTCAGGGTGAGGGATTGATATTATTATTGATTAATAATAATAATAATAATAATGGAGAAGGCCAAGACTCTGCTGGTAATGGTGAGTTTATTGAAGGAGACTAAAGCTTTTAAACGCAGCGCCTCAAGAGCTACAGGGCGTATAACAGTCGTGTCCTTGAGATAAAGCTTACAAGTTCCCACAGGACAAGGTTCTCATAACACATACTTCCTTGCACCTGCCAAGAAGGCCATGCCTTCCCCCTGCGCATGGGAACAACCAGATAATCAGCAGTTGGGAGGCAGTCTGGACCCAGAACGGCCTTGAGGCCAGAAACCAGGTTTCTATCACCACTCCCGTGGTGAGAAACCCTCTCCTTAACCCCTTATGGCCGCTGGGCCCCTACATTCGGTAATCAGATAGAACAAGTTATTAAATTATTGACATTTTGGATAATGTAATGGCGGCCTTCTTTTTCTACGGTGTGTTTTGGAAACAATGGAGTAGTTATGCATGCAAAGATAAGACCTGGCTCTGCATGTGGCTCTTTTGCATCCTATTTGTGGGCAGCTTGTTCAGCCTCTGTAAGTCTCAGTTTTCTCACCTGAAAAACAGAGATAATAATAACTGCCCTTTCTGTTTTGTGAAAAGGACTTTTGATAACAATAATGACTATTGATCTAACCTATGCAATGCTGTGTATCCCTGTCACTCATTGGTTTTGTTTGCTGTGATCTCTTCCCCCCCCCTGAGTGTGGCTGTGTCCTATGCTGCAGGGTCAAGGGTTGGTTTGTTTCTAAGTGTGGCTTGACCAGGGTCATACATTTCCCCTTTATAGAGAGAAAATGCCAGAATTGAGAAAGACCAGAAAAAATCATTGGTCCCAACCTCTCATTTTATAAATGAAGAAACTGAAGGTCAGTGAAAATGACGTCCTGAAGTAATGGCACAGCTCTGAGGCCCAGGTGTGTTATATAGTAGGTTAGAAAAGGTTAAGTTCTAACAAAAATGAAAAGTGTGGCAGATGTACGAAGGTGGTGTTCATGCAGACCTCCCTGAGAAGGTAAGGTTTGGGAAGGTAAGGTGAGGGAGGGAGCCGTGAGGGTAAGGATGGAGGAGCAATCCAGGGCAAAGACTCTCAGCAGCCAGAAGGCCAGCAGGGCTGAAATAGAGTTGTAGAGGACAAAAAGAGTTGTGAAATGTAATTTTTGTCTCTCATTTTTTAAAATAAAATATTTTATTTATTTATTTTTAGAGAGAGGGAACAGGAGGGAAAAAGAGAGTGAGAGAAACATCAATGTGTGGTTGCCTCTTGTGTGCCCCCTACTGGGGACCTGGCCTGCAACCCAGGCATGTGCCCTGACTGGTAATTGAACCCGCAACCCTTTGGTCCACAGACCGGCATTCAATCCACACTAAACAGGGCATAATTTTTGTCTCTTGCTTGTCCAATTATGGTTTATTCTCCTGCATCTTTTTAAAACCCCAACAACACCAACAAATGAAATATTACCCAGTATCTGATGTGCAACTTTGCCCTTCCCATCTACCATAGATTTTCACTGAGACTGTGTGCCTGACTCTGTGCTGGGAACAAAGATGGGTAAGGCACAGGGCCCATTGTGATGCCTGGCACATGGAGTGTACAAAGAGGCCTCACATACATGTGCTTGAAGAGAGGGGCGATGGGAGGACTCTAGTCTCCCAGCCTTGAACCCTGTGATCTGGCCTTGGGGCTGGGCCTCCATCTTGTAGGAAACTGCACGTGGAAATGGTTAATGCCAGCTGCCTGATTTTGCCTAAGTGACTTTGCTTGACCTCATTTTTCTTTTGTGAAAAATAGGAATCAGCGGCTACTTCAAAGAGTTGTAGTGATGAAATAAGACATGTGTATAAAATTGAGTTTAGTATTTGGCACATAGTAAGCACTTGGTAAATACTGTGTTACCAATATTAGAAAGAAAGTTTGGATACTATTGGAGAAAAATCAAGGGTTCTTTGCTTCACCAGTGTAGGGATCAATACCTGCTGTTTCTTGTTTGTGCCACTTGGAGAGGGCCAGGAGGTGATCCATGTCCCTCTCTGTTTCTTTTCCCTGCTGATTTGGTTGTGAGACAAGAGATTCTTCATTACACAGCCTTTTGGCCAATGTTCAAGGGCTCCTGTGCCCTGAGGGGCAAAGGGTGGGCTGCAGGAGGGAATGAGGGACACTTTCACTAGGTGGAGGATTTACCACAGAGAGGAGTTATCAGGACAAAGCAGGGCTCTCTATTGAAATGAGCAGCTCATGCATGAGAACAGATTGAGCCAATTCTATGGAGCACAACCCCTGAGCCTGGACTTCTCTGCTAACAAAGTTATCTTTCCCAATCTGCTTAGGCAGAAGGGAGACACACTTCCTTCCTTGTGCTGAGCACACAGAACAGGCAGGATCCAGGCCTGGTCTGGGTTGACTATTAGCTATCCCTCAACACCTCCCCTGTCCCTGCTAAAAGTCTTGGGTTCTCCTCAGCTGTCCCATAACCTTGAAGAGAGAGAAGCAAAGGATGCAGAAGCTGGCATTGATCAGGAGTGAGACTATGGTGCCTCAGGAGGTGTATAAAGAACATTCCAGAAGAAAGGCAGGGAAAGAGGCTGCTGCAGCCTAAAATCCACTGGGGTGGGAGCAGTTATTGAGGTTCTAGGTCAGTGGGTTTCACATTGTGGTTCTCCAGACCAGTAGCATCAACATCACTTAGTAACTTTTTAGAAATGCTAACTCTCTAGTTCAGGGGTGTCCAACCTTCTGGCATTTCTGGGCCACACTGGAAGAAGAGTTGCCTTGAGCCACACATTAAATACATAAACACTAATGAAAACTGATGAGCAAAAAAAAAAGGTTTTAAGTAAATTTAGAATTTTGTGTTGGGCCATATTCATAGCCATTTTGGGCTGCATGTGGTCTGTGGGCCACGGGTTGGACACACCTGCTAGTCCTACCCTAGACCTCCTGAATCAGAAGCTCTGGGGATGGATTCCAGCAAACTGTGTTAACATCCCTCCAGGTGATTCTGGTGCTTGAGAAAATTTTAGAAACCCTGCTAGAGGTAACCTCAGCTACTGGAATTGTTCTTCCTGGCTCCAGTGCCCAGACTTTTGTAGTACAGCTTTCCCCTGCACCCCACTGCACTTCCTGACACTCTGCCACCATGATAGGGCCATTTACACATTTCTTTGGGTCCATCAGAAAAAAAACCCCAACAACAAACAAATAAAAACCTTTGTGGACTTCCCTTTAGTCTTTCAGCTGCCATAGTAACTCATCCTAAACATACAATATAAATCAGAAAGAAAAAATTTGTACATATACTATTTATGCATCAAGATTGAGGGGTAGGTATTTTTATTTCCATTTTATTGAGACTCAGTGAGATTTGCTGATTCTCAATAAAAGTAATTTCCTCCCACTCAGAAACAAAAGTAAAAAGTAAAAAGTCATAAAATAAAAGTAATTTGCTTCCAGTCAGAAAAATAAAAGCTGGGGCAGGGCACAGGGCCAAACTGGAACCAGCTTTGCTTGACTCCGAAGCCCATGTTTGCTTTGGCTGCCCACATTGTCTCCTTTCAGTTCTACAGTGCTGACCTTTCAGAGCCTTAGGGTCTCTGGTCTTTGTGCTAATCAGTTAACATTTGGGGTGTTAAAATTATTTTTGTTCTGAAAAACCAACACAGCTGCAAATACTTGTATGGCACAAATACTTGCACATCAATCTCTCCTTATCCACTTCTTTCTATTTAATCATTTCTGTAACTATGCTTAACAGTTTGGTAGGTGTCCTCCCAGACCCCTTTTCTATGTCTATATGTACTTGAGATTAATGCATTCTATATTATTGGGTGACTTGCTTTTTTTCACTTAATATATCTTGGTGATTTTTGCCGTACATGTAGATCAACCTCATCCTTTTAATGCAGTACATATAGATCAACTTTTAATGTCTGCAATAGCATTCCATAATAAGGACATCTTATAAATTTGTTCAGTCTGTTTTCTATTGAAGGGCATTTACATTGCTTCCTTTATTTTTTATTTGCTACTATAGACTTAAAAATATGAAACATCAATCTGTACATATTTTTAGTACTTGTAGGAATATTTTTGGAGGATGTATTCCTAGAAGTAGAATTAATTGTTCAAAAGATAAAGTAAAATTTAAAAGTTGGTAGGTATTAGCAGTTGCTCTCAAAACAGACTGTGCCAGACTATACTCTTAATAAAGCTTGTGAGAGGGTACTTTGTGATATATTCTTACCTTCACAGATATTATCCATCTTTACATTTTTTGACAATGGGATGGACAGAAAGTTCCATATTTTTCCCTTTTAAATTGAATTTATTGGGGTGACATTGGTTAATAAGATTATATAGCTCTTATGTGTATAATTCTATAATACATTATCTGTATATTATATTGTGTGTTCACCACACCAAGTCAGGTTCCTTTCATCACCATATATTCTCTCTCCTTTACCTCCCTCATCCCTTTTTAACTCTGGTAATCACCATACCAGTGTCTGTGTCTATGAGTTGTTTTTTAATTTTCTTAATCATGTTATTTTAATTTGCATTTTCCTCCAGTTGCTAGAGAGACGGAATGACTCTCATATGTTTACTAGACATTTGCATTTTTTTCTCTGAATTGCCTAGTCATATCCTTTGCTCATTTTTGGTGGGTTATTTGTCTTTTTTCTTGTTGATTTATAAACTCATTTTATATAGACTACAGCTATTATTCCTCTGTCACATGTTACAACAATTTTTTAAACTATCACTTGTAATTTTCTTTTAGTGTGCTTTGCTGTACAGAAGATATTTATTTTTATCTAATCAAATCTTTCATTTAAAAATATATGGTTTCTTGCCCTCATCAGTGTAGATTAGTGGGTTGGACATAGTTCCACAAACTGAAAGGTTGCTGGTTCGATTCCCTGTCAGAAAACTTGCCTAGGTTATGGTTTGGTCCCAGTAGGGGGTGTGTGGGAGGCAACCAATTGATATTTCTCTCTCTTTTTCTCTCCCTTTCCCTCTCTATAAAAATATTCAATAAATAAAATAAAAAATTATGGGTTTTTTTGTGTGTGGCTTCTAAGAACAGAAATTTATTCTTTCACAGTTCTGGAGGCCAAAAATCTGAATCCGTATTCCTTGTCTGAAATTAAGGTGTCAACAGTTCTTCACTGCCTATGGAGGCTCTATGGAGATGAATTGCTTTCTTGCTTCTTCCAGGTTCTGGTGGCTGTTGTCATTTCTTGTCATGCTTGCTTTGTGGCTATATCATTCCAGTCCTCACCTCTGTGGTTACATCACCTTGTCTTCTGTGTGTGTGTCAAATCTCCCACTGCCTTGCTCACCTGTTATTGGATTTAGGGTTCACCTGATAATCAAAGACAATCTTTCTATCTCAACATCCATAACTTAATTATATCTTCAGAGACCTTTTTTCTTTATAAGGCAGCATTTACCCATTCCAGGTATTAAGACCTTATATCTTTGGGTGTTTATTATTCTGCCTACTATACACAGTCTTAGAATTTGTGGCATTTGTAGAATTCAGTACAGAAATGAAAAAAATCTGCTTTACAATACTGTTTCCTACAGTTTTGGGATCTGTGATAAGCTTTCAAACTCTAAAGGCAATGAATATAAAATAACAATGAATATAAATTAATGATAAAAGATAAATTATTGACATGAAATGGTAATATAAATTACTTTCAAGCACTAAAAATACAGGTTAATTCAAGGTATTTATTAACTTTTGGCATGTTCCTATTGAAAAATTTCAAGTACTATTAATTCTACCCTACCATGAGTGTCATGAAAGGGAGAAGTTGTCATATTGTCAAACTCCTATTATTCTTTCTGGCTTCACTTAATGGTTGGCTCAATGCATCCATTTTTCTCTGAACCTTTCCATTTCAGGATACGTGACATGTAGGAATTGGGCTAGCTATGTATACACCATTCTCTTCATCCGCCTAAAACAAAATCAACTCTCAAAACATTGTATACTTCAGTGGGGCATAATCCTTCTTGAGGTTTATAATCCTACATAGATTATAAACAAGGTTTTCTACTTCTAGAAGTGTCTACTTTGTTATGTTTGTGTAAAGCCTTTTATTTAAGGTTATTTCAAAGGTAGAGTAATTTGAGCATGGATTGAAAGTTAAAATTCTAGTTAGTTCTACACATGAAGATGTTAACAGACAGACAAAAGTGTTGGCAGTGTGAGTTTTCATTGTCAGCTTTAGAACACAGCTGAAATTAACTACCGAGTTGAATGAGGTATACTGTTATTTCTATTCATGTTATCAGACCTACTGTTATACATAAGTTAATGGTCAGTTGGCTTTGAAATTAATCTTGTAAAGAATATCATGATAGAAACAACAAGTTGTGTAGTGAAAATTGTTAAGATTTGCTTTAATGTTTTTCTAGACTTGTGTGATAAAGTTGTTAGTTGCAGAATACTGAGAAGTATAGAAATTAATGTCTCTTTTGAAGTAAGATAAGATTAACCTCAAATCTCTTAAGTATAGTGTTGTAAACCTAGGTAAACTTTTTTTTATTGCTCAAGTATAGTTATCTCCATTTTCCCCTTACCACTCCCTCCCACCTCAACAATGCCCACCTCCCACCCTCGTTCCTACCACCCTTTGGCTTTGTCCATGTGTCCTTTATATATGTTCCTTGATGACATTTCCCTCTTTTCCCCCCATTATGCCCCTTCCCCTCTCCTATTGTTGCTGTCAGTTTGTTCTTTATTTCAATGTCTCTGGTTACATTTTGCTTACTTGTCTATTTTGTTGATTAGATTCTACTTATAGATGAGCATTATGGTATTTGTCTTTCACCACCTGGCTTATTTCACTTAGTATAATGCCTTCCAGTTCTATCTATGCTGTCCCAAAGGTAAGGAGCTCCTTCTTTCTTTCTGCTGCATAGTATTCCATGGTGTAAATGTACCATATTTTTTTAATCCACTCATTTACTAATGAGTACATAGGTTGCTTCCAACACTTGGCTATTGTAAATTGTGCTGCTATGAACATTGGGGTGCAGAGGTTCTTCTGAATTGGTGTTTCAGAATTCTTAGGGTATAATCCCAGCACTGGAGTTGCTGGGTCAAAAGGCTGTTCCATTTTTAGTTTTTGGAGGAAATTCCATACTGTTTTCCACAGTGGCTGCCTCAGTCTGCATTCTCATCAACAGTGTACTAGGGTTCCCTTTTCTCCACAATCTCACCAGCACTTGTTGTTCATTGATTTGTTTATTATGGCTATTCTGACTGGTGAAGTGGTATCTCATTATGGTTTTAATATACATCTATCTGATGGCTAGTGATACTGAGTATGCTTTCATATGTCTCTGAGCCCTGTGTATGTCTTTCTTGGAGAAGTGTCTGTTCAGGTCCTTTGCCCATTTTGTAGTTGGATTGTTTGTCTTCCTGGTGTGGAGTTATGTGAGTTCTTTATGTATTTTGGAGATCAAGCCCTTATCCAAGGTATCATTGGCAAATATAAATATTTGGGAGCCCATTAAGTTGGCTGCCTTTTCTTTTTGTTGATGTTTTCTTTAACTGTACAGTAGCTTTTCATTTTGATGAAGTCTCATTTGGTTATTCTTTCTTTTATGGCCCTTGCTCTAGGGGACCGATATATCAGTGAAAATATTACTGCATGATATAGCTGATATTTTCCTTCCTGTGTTCTCCTCTAGGGCTTTTATGGTGTCATCACTTATATTTAAGTCTTTTATTCACCTTGAGTTTATTTTTGTGT
The DNA here is from genome assembly GCA_004027735.1 of Carollia perspicillata. Lineage (NCBI taxonomy): Eukaryota > Metazoa > Chordata > Mammalia > Chiroptera > Phyllostomidae > Carollia > Carollia perspicillata. Next base: position 9,102 of record PVKM010049919.1, read on the forward strand.
ATGGCGTAAGTAGGTAGTCGAATTTCATTTTTTGCATGTAGCTGTCCAGCTCTCCCAACACCATTTGTTGAAGGCTTTTTTACTCCATTTTATGCTTCTTCCCCCTTTGTCAAATATTAATTGACCACATAGAGAGTTGGGTTTATTTCTGGGCTCTCTGTTCTTTTCTGTTGGTCTATGTGCCTGTTCTTATGCCAGTACCAGACTGTTTTGATTATAGTGGCCTTATAATATACTTTGATATCAGGTATTGTGATCTCTCCTACTTTGTTCTTCTTTCTCAAAATTGCTGCAGCTATTCAAGGTTCTTTATAGTTCCATATAAATTTTTGAAATGTTTGTTCTATGTCTGTGAAATACCAATGTCATGGGTACTTGAATAGGTATTGCATTGAATCTGTAAATTGCTTTGGGTAGTATGAACATTTTGATGATGCTATTTTTTTCAGTCCATGATCACGGTATATGCTTCCATTTATTTGTGTCTTCTTTAATTTCTTTCAATGTTGTGTAGTTTTCTGAGTACAGATCTTTTACCTCCTTGGTTAGGTTTATTCCCTGTACTTTATTTTTTCTTGTTCCTATAGCAAATAGGATTATTTCCCTGATTTCTGTTTCTGATATTTTGTTTTTGGGGTATAAAAATGCCTTTGATTTCCAAATATTGAGTTTGTATCCCACTGTTTTGCCAAAGTCACTTATTAGCATGAGTAACTTTTTGGTGTGTAGGGTTTTCTATGTATACTATCACATCATCTGCAAGCAGTGACAGTTTCACTTCTTCCTTTACAATTTAAAAGCCTTTTATTTCTTTTTCTTGTCAGATTGCTGTGGCTAGAACTTCCAATAATATGTTGAATAGAAGTGGTGAAAGTGGACAACCTTGTCTTGTTCCTGATCTTAGTGGGAAAGCTTTTAGTTTTTTCCCTTTGAGCATGACACTGGCTGCAGATTTTTTACATATGGCCTTTATTATGTTGAGGCATGCTCCCTCTATTCCCACTTAGCTGAGTGTTTTTTCTAACAAATGGGTAATGTACCTTATCAAATTCTTTTTTGGTATCTATTGATATGATCATATGATTTTTATCTTTTGTTTTGTTTATTTGATATATTATGTTTAATGATTTGCAAATATCGTACCCTCCCGCATGCCTTGGATGAACGAATCCCACTTGATTATGAGGTATCATCTTTTTTTATATTAGATGTGATTATAAATTTTTAAAAACATATTTTATTGGTTATGATATTGCAGTTGTCCCATTTCCCCCCTTTATTACTCTCTGCCCTGCACGTCCCCTCCCATCCACATTCCCCCACTTTAGTTCATGTCCATGTGTCATATATATAAGTTCTTTGGCTTCTACATTTCCTATACTATTCTTTACCTCCCCCTGTCTATCTACTACCTACCAGTTATGCTTCTTATTCTCTGTACCTTTTCCCCCTCTCTCCCCACCCACTCCCCTGCTGACAACCCTCCATGTGATCTTTATTTCTCTGATTCTGTTCCTCTTCTCGTTGTTTGCTTAGTTTTATTTTCATTGTTTTTCTTTTCTTTTAGGTTCATTGTTGATAGTTGTGAGTTTGTTGTCATTTTATTGTTCACATTTTTTATCTTCTTTTTCTTAAGTAAGTCCCTTTAACATTTCATATAGTAAGGGCTGGGTGATGATGAACTCCTTGAACTTGACCTTATCTGAGAAGCACTTTATCTGCCCTTCCATTCTAAAT
>PVKM010049920.1:0-10847 GCA_004027735.1 Carollia perspicillata
AGAGTCCGGAGAAAACACTTGTTTATTTAAAAACAAATGCGTCCCAAGCTGAGCTGCGGTAGCGTCCTTTCACGCGCCGCCTCCATAAATGGCGCTGGTGCCCCGACTCCAGCCAGGTCACGATCAGAAGACAGGTGTGACAGTGGGGGCCGGACTGTAAAGCCAAGGGGGACCGAGTGTGTGCCGGTGGCTTCCCCACATACTGGCATTGCAGAGCTGGGTGCTGGGCGCAGCATTGGAGGGTAGGGGGTCAAGTAGAGACCAGGATTACCGTGGTGGTGGCTGCAGCGAGGAAACATGCAAAGCAGGAGGATAGGTGATGGAACGCGGGGCTAGATGATTGAGTCCTTTATTCCTTCCATCCACAGAACTGACGGGCCTGCTCCCACCTCCATATTGGAGTGCTGGGGCAAAGGCACAAGGTCAGAATGGACCCTACACATCTAGGGACAGGATCTGTTTGATCTCAGCAAATGGCCTCTAAGTGACTCAGTCTCCTAGCCTGTATAATGGGAATGGCAGTTTAAAATAGAGCATTTGTGCTTGGCAGCTGCAGCACTCCCCGGCCTCCTTGCTCTTGAGGGAAATGCACGTCAGAAACATGCCATAACATACCTCAGTGTGGAACAAACCCAGTCACACGGGTTTTCATTCCTTCCTCCTATGAAACATTCTAAGGCTTCTGGCACCAGGCCTGTGCTGGGCGGAGGCTGCAGTGATGAAGGCAGCAGGCTGGGCCTGAAGAAGCCAATAAAAGAGCTGACTTTCCTTTGGACCAGGAAGTAGGCCCTGGAAGCCGCCGGAAGCCAGCCTGCCAGGGGCCCTGTTCTGCCCAGAGCCCTTCTGTGTGTCAGGGCTCAGGGTAGTGCACTGTACTTGGAAAATTTCCCCCTGACATGTTTGTAAAAGGCCATGTGGTCCGAACACTGTTGGTGCTTCTTCCAAGTGGTGGTGAGATACTCAGATTAGATGCTGAGAAGACAAACCCTGACCCTTTTGTAGGCTCTAAATGATTCTTTCTTGTAGTCTCTTCTGGAGGGAACCCCTTTCTCGCCAAGTTCCCTAAGTCCTGTGGTGCTTAGTCTCTGATGAGGTTTCAACACTGGCTAAGTTGGCCCCATCCAGGGCCTGTTCCAGGTGTTCTATGGGCTAATATTGAGTGAATGGGGGAAGTCCTCTTTGTTTCCCTCTGAGTGTTCCCTACAGAGACGTAACAAATTGATAGTCTTAGCTATGTTTTACTGAGTGTCTCCACTGTGCCAGGTTCCATGCCAAGTGCTAAATTCATGCTCTCATATAAGAGGGGACATAGCCAGGTTACTCAGGGATCTCAGCCAAGCCCAGGCTGCACCCTGGTGTTGGGTATACTGAAGGCAATGGGCTTCCCTCCCTGCCTTGCTAGGCTTGCACAACACCTGTGGCAGCTGAGCAGCCTGGCACTCCCAGTGCAGTGGCCGGAGTCACTACAGGGGCATAGACTGCCATTCTAGAAGCTTGCAGGACAACCAACTCAGTCAGGGTCAAGGTCCTACCAATTCTAGCCCTGGATGACCCTCAAATTCATCCAGGTCTCACCATTTGCCCCCAGATCACCACATAGAGCATCCTCCTAACCAACCCCAACCGCCATTTCCTCCTTTTTAATCCATCCCTACCCTGCAACTTCCAAAAAAACCCAAACAAACCCTGGATCACATTTTTAGCCTGTTTTCCAGCCACCTCACTGTAGGTGTTAAGGCACAGCAGAACCAAACGTTTTTTGCTTCCTTGCCTTGCACAGCTGGGCCTCCGCCTGGGGTGCCCACTGCACCACCAGCCTCCCCAGGCAGGACCCAATGGCCCAGATGCTCTTCACCTGTTTGCTGTACTGTTTCCTCTGCAAGGACTGGGAGCTTCTTGAGGGTAGGACTGTCTTATGACACATGGGCTCCCTAATGTCCAGCACAGTGTATGTTGAGCTAGTCAGGTGAATGAGAGAATAAACTAATGATGGGGTGCAGGTTGGACCAACTTGTTCCTGTGGTTGATCTCCAGTCAGTTTCCAAGATTCACCTCAAGCAAATAACCAGAATGTGGCTGTGTTCCCACCCAAAAGCAGCAGAGACTAGTGGCAGGTGTAGGGTGGGGGCAGTGCAGGCCACACAGGGTCCAGGATGCCCTGGGAGAACAGAGAGAGCAGCCGAAGCCCCTGTGAGAAGAACCACCTTCCTCCCCTTCTGAGGTCAGGTCCTTTGACCATCCCAGAAGTGTCCTGAATCTCAGGGTGGCTTTGCTCTGTAAAAACACCTCTGGGTTTCCTGTCAAAATTTTCTGCAGAGGATAGGGGAGGGTTGTGCATCTGAGGTGATTTAATATCAGCTAGGGGCTTTCTATATAAAATCACATTTAATGCTCACATTTCCATTTCGCAGTTAAGGAAAACAAGGCACAGAAGTTCAGTAATTTGTTAGAACAGAAAGGGTCAGAGCTGGGATTTGAACATAAGTTGTCTACCTACACTATGATTCAAACTTAGGATGAAAACTGGGCCTTTTCCTAGCTCACTGGCTCGCAGGGGCCATGGGCCACCTGGTGATACACTGGCCTTCTCTTACTCCCATTGTGGTTTAGAAGCAGGTTCTGAGGCAAACTTAAAAAGCCACCTTGTTACCATGGAAACAGCCCTGCCACTGCAACTAATTTTATTTTTCCCGTGGACTACCAGCCTTACCTGCACTTGCCTGCCCTGAGAGGTTCAGGCCTCCCCATGTGGCCACACTTACTCAGATCCCAGGGAGGTGAGGAGGCCATATGAAGTGGGCTGGCCCAGGGGTGAGGGACCCTCCAGACCAGGCCTAGTGCCTATTACCTTCAGACTGAGGCAACTTCTAAAACAAAAAAGTCACAAGGCCCATCATAGAGAAATCGCTTATCTGTGCAAAACCCTTCAGTGGCTCCAAATAATCTGCCACACTGGCAGGTTACCATTTTGGGACAAAAAGAATATAGACTGGCCATAATGTACATTTCCTCTTTAAGAACAAACATCTAGCCCTGGCTGGTGTGGCTCAATGGATTGAGCACCAGCCTGCGAACCAAAGAGTCGCCAGTTCGATTCCCAGTCAGGGCACATGTCTGGGTTGCGGGCCAGGTCCCAGTGGCAGGAGAGTGAAAGGCAACCAAACATTGATGTTTCTCCCCCTCTCTTTCTTCCTCCCTTCCCCTCTGTCTAAAATGGATAAATAAAATCTTTAAAAAAGAGAAAAGAACAAACATCTAAATTCTACCTCTGCGAACCCTCTCCCATCTGGAGTCTTTTCTCTCCCCCACCTACCCCCAAAACTGACCATCACTGACCCAGAGCAGTGCCCTACTTTCACCTTCACCTTCACCACTGTAGTAGCTTCACTGCTCTCCCACTACCAGCATCCATTTGCTCAACAAGTATTTCTTTGACCTCTTGCTCTTCACTGGAGGCTGTGCTAGGAGCTGGGGACTCAACAAGGAGCAAAGCTGACCCCTCCCCACCTCCTGGAGCTAGTTGGTGGTCTAGCAGGAAATGCACAGCAAGAGAGCCATTGTCAAATCCAGTAATGCTGAGTGTAAAGGCTCGGGAGCTTAGTGTCTCTGAAATGCTCAAAAGGACAAGGTGAGCTGGGGGAGGGACCAGATTGGGGCGGAGAGATGAAAGAAGAGGCTTTGAGGACTTAGGCGGGGCTGGAGCCTGGAGGGCCTCCCATTCATTAGCCTGCAGGCAGTGGGTGCAGGGCCCACCCAGAGAGAGGCAAAAACTTCATTCTAGTTCTGGGACCGATAGCACGCTCCAGCCTCAATCTCCTTTGCCAAAAGAGGACTGGGTGAGATAGTATTTTAAGCCTTTGAACAATTTTAAACCCTAGAGAAAGGTCAGATTTGCAACACCAAAAGTACTTCTGCTTTTCCCGGAGCTTAGATTCCACTGGAAGAAGACACAAAGTGGAAAGGAAAAAAAAAAAAAAAAAAAAACCCAGGGGAAAAAATACTATATAGTACTATGGAGCAAAAGAATTAGTGTGAGAAAGTGGCATTTTGGGGTAAAGTAGTTGGAATTTCTCACTGGAAAGGGTGACACTTAAGACTTAAAGGAGGAGAGGGACTGGGGAACCACACGGATATGTAGAGGAAGAACAATCCAGGCAGAGACCTTGCCTTGGAGGCAGGGAGCCAGGGTGACTGAGGATGGGGCAGGGAGGAGGGGGCCCCAGAGTACATAGACCCTGAAACCTGTGTAAGGCCTTCGCTCTTACACTGAGAAGGGGAGGCTTTGCAGGTCTGTAGGCACAGGAAGGACAGAATCTGACTTAAAAGAACCAGCATGCACCACAAAGGGTCTGACCAGGTGAGTGTTGAGGACAGAGAGTTACTGTCAGACTCTGAACTAGCCCCCCAGGGGCTCCCAGGGCAGTGGGGTACCCCCCAACCAGATTCACACTGTAGAAAAGTCACTCCCACCAGCACGGGGATGGACTGGGACTCTTTGCTGACCTGTACAGTGTGTTCCAATAAAGATTTATTAAATGTAAATGAATAAGACAGACAAGTTCCACTTCCAATCTCTCCTCCTCATTCTCTTTCCCTGTCTGCCTTCCATTCTTCCAAAACATTTATCCAAAGCCTATTATATTAGCAGCAATACTGAATTATAACTCACAGAATAAAATACTCACAAATCCATACTGATATAAATAAATAACTAGGGGCATGGAGGAAGAAACAGCTATTTTTTCCAGAAGGATTCCACTGAATAAGTGCAGAAGGAGTGAGGGGAATAGATACTCAACACTGGAACACAATATTAATTATTACACAGAAGATCCAGCAGTGGGTGCCAAAATTAGTGGGCAGAAGTTTGAGGAGAAACAGAATATTTGCATCGACTGAAGATCTCCTCCCCCAAATATCTGTTAACTACAAAAGGAAAAATAATAATTGGACAGTAGAGAAACCTGGTAGACACCATCCTAGGCAAGTGATTAAGCTGACATCCCAGAATAAGGCGCGTTGACATCATGTACCCTGGATGCACTGAGAAGAGCGCAAGTCTGGGTTACTCCCCAGAAGGCGTAACCTCGATCTAATCATGCAAAGCCACGAAACAAAGCCAGACTGAAGGACATTCCACAAAACACCTGACCAGTACCCTTTAAATGTGTAAAGGTCATGAAAGATAAGGAAAGACAGAGGAACTGTTACGGATTAGAAGGGGCAAGGGAGACACGACAAGTCAGCCTGCGAATCCTGGATTGGATCTTAGAACGAAAACAACAACAAAAGGATACTAATGGAAAAGTTAGTGAAATCTGAATAAAGTCTGTAGTTTAGCAAGTAGGACTGGGCCAATGTTTTTTCTTTGTTTTGGTCGTTTTACTACGTAGGGTTATATAAGATGCTAACCTGAAAGGAAGCTGGGTAAGAGGATATACAGGAACACTTGGTGCTATTTTTGCAACTTTTCTGTAAGTCTAAAATTATTTCAAAATAAAAAGTTAAAGAGAAAAGCCTATTATAGCCCTAGCACCCAGCTTGTGGTGTCTAAATACCATTTCCCTCTGGAAGGAAGCAGGGCTCCTCAGAGGGCGGCTGGTTCTAGGCCCACTGCCCACAGAGCGGAGCCAGGAATACCAGGAAACACCAGCAGGGAAGAAGCTGTCAAGACTCACAGGGTTGTGTCTCAAGGACTTAGGAGCCAAACTGAAGAGATTTCCACAGACCAAAGATGGCATCATTTGAACATCAATAATGATAACTGCAGTGGCCTTTAAAGTACATCAAATGTTTAAAGCTACGAGTTTAAATCCACAATGTTATAAAAATAATAAATATATTTTCAACTTGATTTGGCGCCATTGGTGGGTGCTAGAGAACCAACTCCCTTTGAAGACTTGTGTATAAAAGGCAAGAATGAAGCATTTATCCCACCCTGCCTTCATGATATGTAATTCAGAGGAATCGAGCGGGGTACGCAGGAAATTTGCTCTTTGTAGAAGTATTCCAGCTAATAGTACAGGGAAAATGATCAAATTCAATGACTGTCATCTTGCAACCCCTCATGAATTCAGGGATCTAACTATTGAACAATGGCCATTTATGTCATACAAAGAAAGACAGCCAGACATTATTTGCCTCCTAATGAAATCGCACAACACCACCTATGAATTAGTCTTGTCAAAAAAAACCCTATAATCTGCATCCAATCAGGCTGTAGATGAAATTGTCAGTTTATGGGAGATACAAAGGACAGAGAAGCTCGTTCAATTCCAGTGCAGGAGTGCAATCAGCAAAGCCCGACCTGCGGGATGTGGGAGGACAAATGATGTGTTTGTAAAGAAAATAAAAAGAGGTGGAGGGGAAACCCTGGATGGAAGAGCCCCGAGAGACATATCGGCTAATTGCACAGTGTGGTCCTTTTTTTCATCCTGATTTTTTAAAAAAAAAAAAACCCTGTAAAATGGAAATGTCTATGCCACTTATGAGACTATCGGAAATTTGACCATTGACTAGCCGTTTGATAATATTAAGGAATAATTAATTGTACATCTTTTGTTTGTAATGGTATTGTGGTTACATGTATGTTTTTTAAAAAGCCTTGTTTTGAGAGAAACACACTGCAGCACTGAGAGAAGAAATGGTTGAGCTGTGGAACTTACCGCCAGGACATGTGTGGTGGAGATGTGGACGGGCACGTCAGTCATGGGCCGATTAGTGGGCCGATGAAGGTCCATCATCCTATCCGGCCTATTTTCTCATGTATGTCTAATATTCTACACTGTAAAGGCTTTTATTTATTTGTTTGTTTTTAGTTATATGTGTGTCCTGACTGATGTGGCTCAGCAGGCTGGTTGCCCTCCTGCAAAGTGAAAGGTCGCCCTCCAATTCCCTGTCAGCCCAGGGGCATGCGAAAGGGGACCGATCAATGTTTTTCTTGGACATTGATATTTCTCTTCTTCTCTTTCTCCCTCCCTTCCCCTCTCTCTAAAAGTAAATAAAACCTTTAAGAAATATATAACTATATGTGTGTCTGTGTATTTTGTAAAATTTGGATCATACGACATAGATTTTTTTAAAAGATTTTATTTATTTATCTTTAGAGGAAAAGGGAAGGAGAGAGGGAGAGAAATATCCATGTATGGTTGCCTCTCCTGCGTCCCCTGCTGGGAACTGGCCTGCAACTCAGGCATGTGCCCTGACTGGGAATGGAACCGTGATCCTTTGGTTCACAGGCCTGCGCTTAATCCACTGAGCTACACCAGCCAGGGCAGAAAATAGATCTTTTTAGCAATCTGTTCCTTTGTCCCCCTACCAATAAATACGATACCGTTGTATAATTTTAAAAAGCCTTTCATGCCCCAGGTGATGCAGATGTGGATTTAAGCCTCAGTTCCTATGTCCAAGACAGCCCACAGTCTAGGGAGTGTGCTCCTCTGTATAAGGGGTGTACACTTTCTACCTCCCAGCTGTACACTTTCAAGGACAGAGTATTTGCTCTGCTGCCCAGTCACCTCCAGGCCACTGAAGGACACTGTCCTGCACATGTAGGCACTTAATAAGTTATATTAATGAGCTTCACTTCAGAGCCGGGCCTCCTTTGATTACCATTACATTGTCATTTACACATTTCTCTGGGCAGTGTCCCTGCCTTCCAGGCTGCATCATGGCCTTTTCTGGGGTCCCAGAGCTCCTGGCACTTCCCATGGCTGCAGCGTGGTTTCCTGTGGCCTTTCTAGCTTCTCCAGCAGACCCTGAGCGCCTCAGGCCCTGAGCGCCTGGCAGAGGGTCGGGCACAGAGGAAGCTTTCATAAATGTGTGCAGCTGAAATAAAACATGAAAAAAAAGCCACCAAACCCCAAACCCGAATACCAATTCCTCAGCGACTTTGTACAAAGTGAAATGCCAAGGCGGTTGAGGATTAGTTGGCTGAGTCGTTCCCCCTTTCCTTGGGAGGTGCTGGGACAAAGGGGGTGAATCCCGGCAAACAGCAGGGAGGAGGGACAGAGTGCAGAGTTCTGGGCTGGGGAGGAGAGGGAGCTGGAGGATGGGGCCCTTTCTCTGGGGCTGGTGTCTTCCCAGTTTGGCAATTGTGATTGCTCCAGACTCAGCGCTCAACCTCGCCCACACTTCCTCCTGACCTTCCCACCTCTCAGCCATGCTTGCTCCCGTCTGGTTTGCCCTGGGCCTGTGCCTGGGGCCCACGCCCACGGCTTCCCTCCTTGGTGCTGTGGACCTGGCCAGGTTCAGGATGCTGTGGAAGGCGCACCCTCAGGCTCACTCAGCCAGGGGGTCAGGGGTCACACCATGGGAGCTGTTTTGTCTCTGCTTTAAATGGGGGGCATCAGTTCAGATAGACTCCCATTTAGTGGAGCTAATAAGGAGTTGCTGGGGAGCGGGAGCCCCCTTGTTCTAGTTTACAAAGCCCCTAAGGACACTGTTGCCCAGGCCGTGGCACATGAGCTCTTCCTGGCAGGAGCATGACCCACTACGTGTGGGCTCACAGTCTACAGTATGTAGGGCCTGGCGTTTTGGTGAGATAGAGGTGGAGTCGTCTTGGGATTTATTGAATGAATGAATGAATGAACAATGTCAAATACAGCTGTACTGAACATAGGGCAAAGTAGAAAAGAGCAGGAGTTCCAAAGTCCAGGAGACAGATGTGGGTTGACATCATCTCCTTACCATGTACTGTGTGACTTGGGGCAGGTCACCTAAAACATTCTGAGTCTGGTTTCTCCACTTTAAAGAGAAAGCAAAAAATTCTGCCTTGTTTGTGAGTTTTATGTGGCATCTTTGTAAAGAATGTGGCACATAATAGGCTTAAAAGCCTTGGCTAGTGTGGCTCAGCAGATTGAATGCTGGCCTGGGAGCCGAAGGGTCACTGGTTCAATTTCCAGTCAGGGCTTATGCCTGGGTTGCAGGAGACAACCACACATTGATATTTCTCTCCCTCTCTTTCTCCCTCCCTTCTCCTCTCTAAAAATAAATAAATAAAATCTTAAAAAAAAGAATAGGCTTAATAAATGGCCACTGTTTTTATTAGTATTGTTTACTAATTAAGCAAATGTGTATGAAATGCCTATTATGTGCCACATACTTGGACCAGATCACTGAACAGCACACGCCAAGACCCCTTCCCTCAGCGGGTTTACATTCAGGCAGAGGAGAGAGACAATAACCAACAAAGGAGTAAATGAAGAAGCACACTGGAAAGTGACAAATGCCACTTCGGGAGTGGGAGTGCAGGGGGATGTGTTGACCTGTTATTTTATTTTATTGTTATTCTTTTTAAAGATTTTATGTATTTCTTTTTAGAGAGGGCAAGGGAGGGAGAAAGAGAAACATCAGTGTGTGGTTGCTTCTTACACGCCCCCTACTGGGTTTCTGGCCTGCAACTCAGGCATGTGCCCTAGGCTGGGAATCGAACCAGTGACCCTTTGATTCACAGGTAGTCACTCAATCCACTAAACCGTATTAGCTAGGGCTGGACTGTTATTTTAAATAGAGTGACAGAGACCTGGGTTTCCGGCCAAGATGGAGGTGTAGGTGGAAACACTGTACCTCCTCGCACAACCAAGATTAAGGACAACAAATATTTACAAACAATAACACAACCAGAACACAGAAAATTGAACTACAGAAGTCCGACAACCATTCAACCAGACCGGTAAGAGGTGCGGAGTCGGCAGTCTGCAGAGAGGGAACCCGGCAGGAGAAGGCAGTGGCTGACAGACCTGGGAGCCCCAGAAAGTGTAGGTGCTGTGGAGCTTGTAGACCCCAGATGTGGGGAGGAGACGAGCAGAGCACGTAAGGCACACAGGACGGTTGGCCGACCGTGGACACACATTCGCACACAGATAAATTAGGCAAGACTGGGCAGTGAGATGGGTCCCAGGGCCCCAGCGACTGGAAATAAAACCTAAAACAGCAATTGAAAAGGTGCCAGGAGAGACTTCCAGACTCACACGAGAGGTCACTGGGGAGACCCAAAGGGTCCTGGAGCGTGCATAGGCCCACCCACCTGGGAACCAGCGCCAGGGTGGCCCAGCTTGCTTGTGGGAGGCAACGGAGGGGACAAAAATCCAAGAGAGCGTGGAACAGGCACCATTGTTCCCTCTCTGACCCCACCCCCACATACAGCATCACAACCTGACGACTAGGTTGCCCAACCCTGGTAAACACTTAAGGCTCCACCACTCATACGTAACAGGCACCACCTGACCGAAAATGACTCAAACAGAAGAACAGCTCAGAGCCCCAGAGCCAATACTTTTAAGCAAGCAAGAGATAGCCAACCTATCAGATGCACAGTTCAAAGCACTGGTGATCAGGATGCTCACAGAATTGGTTGATTTTGGTCGCAAATTAGATGAACAAATGAAGGCTACACTAACTGAAATGAAGGAAAATGCACAGGGAACCAATAGCGATGGGAAGAAAACTGGGACTCAAATCAATGGAGTGGACCAGAAGGAAGAAAGAAACAACCCAACAGAAAAGAATGAAGAAACAAGAATTCAAAACAATGAGGACAGGCTTAGGAACCTCCAGGACATCTTTAAACATTCCAACATCCGAATTATAGGGCTACCAGAAGGGGAAGAGGAAGAGCAACAAGTGGAAAACTTATTTGAACAAATAATAAAGGAGAACTTCCCCAATCTGGCAAAGCAAATAGACTTCCAGGAAGTCCAGGAAGCTCAGAGACTTCAGGAAGCTCAAAGAAGTTGGACCCAAGGAGGAACACACTAAGGCACATCATAATTACATTAGCCAAGATTAAAATGAAGGAGAGAATTCTAGAAGCAGCAAGGAATAAAGGGACAGTTATCTACAAAGGA
>PVKM010049921.1:0-10838 GCA_004027735.1 Carollia perspicillata
CTTCACTGGTGTGTTTTATAATCACTGGTAGTGTGTAATTGTGGAAATAAGACAAGTGTAATCCTGTTGACATTCTTCCTTTTGGTTCATGCACTTGTCTCATGTTCTGCATTTCTGACCACTCTGAGTTATCCAGTCAACACTCATCACTCCCAAATCATGAGCTTTCCCAGGAAAAAGGGGGTTTATGATTAGATACTGGGGAATGAGCTGGCTATTTTGGAGGCTTTTAACTTGCAGGGAGAGGGTGATCTTGGGTAAAGAGCTGGAGGAGGGCCAGAAGGAGTGTGAAGATACCAAACCTTTTGGGAAGCAGGGTCTGAGAGCTAATGGATAAGAGGAGCAGTGAAGGAGATGGAAGTACACAAAAAGTAAAATTTTCTTGAGACGTTTGTTGTAGTGATCATCTACACAGCACTAACAATCACTTCATATCACGTTTAATATCATTAAATCAAAGTAGCAGTTCTTGAGTGAAAACTAATGTTATGCCTTTAGATTAGAGATTATATATTGGGGCTATTTTTTAAAAATGGTAAAAATAATTATGAATTTTAAGTAATTTGTAGCCAAGAATCAGTTTTGAAGACTTTTCTATAAACTCGTAAAGTCCTCATTGAAAAGCCTTCCCATAGGTATATGGTTCAATGATCATTTTTAAAAAGAATGTTATCAGTAAAGTTATTTTTAATTCTTTTGCATGTCACAAGACATTTACTGAGAGAAAAAAATCATGTGACTTTGTAAAAAAGGAGAATTGGGGCATCAAAATCTTGTCCCCTAAAACACCAAACCCCTTAAAACTTCTAAGGAGACAAAAAATAATCAACTGTGTTTGTCATGAACATATTTTTAGATAGGTAAAATTTATAGTAAATATATATGTGTGTGTATATGTATATATGTGTATATACAGTTATTTTCAAGCATTGGAATTTAATATAATCATAGAAATTTATATTTATATGTATGTAGCTTATGATGTTTAAGAGATGATTATATTACTATTTAATATTCATTTAAAGATTCATTTTCTATCTTTGACTTATATATTATATATATTATATATATAGGAAATATATATACATATTTGTGGATATTTAGGGAGATTTTATTCTTACATTTTTAAATGCTCTCTGAAGAATTTTGTATTTTTTTAACTTTTCAAATTGAGTTTACTGGAGTAACATTGGTTAATAAAATTATATAGGGTTTAGGTGTACAATTCTATTATAGATCATTTGTATACAGCATTGTGTTCACCACCCCGAGTCAAATCTCGTTCCATCACCGTTTATTCCCCTCCATACCCTCTTGTACCTCCCCCCACCCTCCCTTCCCTCTGGTCATCACTGTGCTTTTTTTTGGCCATGAGTTCTTTTTTTCTTAATCCCTTCACCCTTTTCATCCAGTCCCCCAACACCTCTCCCCTCTGACAGCTGTCAGTCTGTTCTCTGTGTCTATGAGTCTGTTTCTATTTTGCTCGTGAGTTTATTTTGTTCATTAAATTCCACATATGAGTGAAATCAAATGGTATTTGTCTTTTTTGAAGAGCTCAAAATATATTTTGGTCATACTATACTTGATGTTGTTCCTTGGTCAGGGATGCAGTCCTCTAACTACAGTGTTCATATGGAGCAATATGGTTCAAGTGACCATGATTTAGTTTTTAACAAGTTTTAGGAGAATGTAATGATGAAAATTAGAAGTAGACTATTCATGTAGTTCCCTTAGAGCGTCCCAGAAGGGTGCCCGACCCATACCAGGTACCAGATTCAATAAATATTACAAGGTATGTTAAGCAAAAACAAGTTTCTATGCAGCATGTATAGAATATTTGCATTTGTGCAGAATGGAGGAGGATAGATAAATATATATATGTATTTTATTTTTGTACACATAAAAATTTAAAGAAGTACACAAACAGACAGTAATGGCGGTGACTGTATTTGAAGCTGTGGGAGGGGTGGGGGACTGGATGAAAAGGACCAAGGCTGTCAATTTGGACATTTTCATATGTTATTGATTTATGAACTTTGTAACTATAGTATTTATTCAAAATTAATGAAACAAACAAAATAAAAACAATTATAAATATTTTTGTTTAAAAACAAATTATTACTTTTGTGACATCTTTTTTTTTAAACTTAATCTTTATTGTATTTTTTCCATTACCATTTGGTCTCCTCATACCCCTCTTCCTCTAGCAATTGCCACACTGTTGTCCATGTCCTTGAGTGCTTTTTTCTTTTTGCTCAATCCCTCCATCCCCTAACTCCCACCACCACTAGCTGTCATCTGCTCTCCATCTATGAGTCTGTCCCTGTTTCACTTATTAGTTCAGTTTGTCCATTAGATACCATATATGAGTGAAATCATATGGTATTTGTCTTTCTGTGACTGGCTTATTTCACTTAGCATAATGTTCTCTAGGTCCATCCATGCTGTTGCAAAGGGTAGAATTTTCTTCTTTTTTTATGGCCAAGTAGAATTCCATTGTGTAAATGTCCCATAGTTGTTTTACTTATCTTTTGATGGACACTTGGGCAGCTTCCATATCTTGGTGATTGTACATAATACTGCAGTGCACATACTGACACTTAGGTTCTTTCAAATTAGTGTTTTGGGTTCCTTTGGATATATTCCCCAAAATGGGACCGCTGGGTCAAAAGGCAGATCCATTTAATTTTTTTGAGTTATCTCCATACTGCTTTTCACAGAAGCTGCACCAGTCTGCATTCCCACCAACCAACAGTGCAGAAGGGTTCCCCTTTCTCCACATCTTCACCAGCACTTGTTGTTTGTTGATTTATTGATGACAGCCATTCTGACAGGTGTGAGATGATATCTCATTGTGGATTTAATTTGCATTTCTCTGATGATAGGGATGTTGAACATCTTTTAATATGTTTATTGGACATTTGTGTGTCCTCTTTGGAGTATTGTCTAATCAGGTCCTTTGCCCATTTTTTTAATTGGGTTGTTTGTTTTACTTTTGGTGTTAAGTTTTGTAAGTTCTTTATGAATTTTGGATATTAACCCCTTATCAGATGTGTTGGTGAATATGTTCTCCCATTCTGTGGGTTTTCTTTTTATTTTGTTGATGATTTCCTTTGCTGTGCAAAAACTTTTTAGTTTGATGTCTCATTTGTTTATTTTATCTTTTTTTGTTTTCTTTGCCTAGGGAGATATATCTGATAAAATATTTCTATGAGCAATAGCTGAGATTTTGCTGCCTATGTTTTCTTGTAGGATTTTTATGGTTTCTGGTCTAACATTTAGTCTTTGATCCAATTTGAGTTTATTCTTGTGTGTGGTGTAAGAAAGTGGTTTAGTTTCATTTTTCTGCATGTGTCTGTCCAATTTTCCCAGCACCATTTATTGAATAAACTATTTTAGTCCATTGTATGTGCTTACTTCCTCTGTTGAATATTAATTGATTATAAAGGTGTGGGTTTATTTCTGGGCCCTCTATTTTGTTCCATTGATTTATGTGCCTGTTTTTATGCCAGCACCAGGCTGTTCTGATTACTATGACCTTGTAGTGTAGTTTGGTATTAGGGAGTGTGATTCCTTCAGCTTTGTTCTTAGGATCACTGTCGCTATGGGGGGCCTTTTGCGGTGCCATATATATTTTTGAAATGTTTGTTCTAGTTCTGTGACATACGTCATTGGAATGTTGATAGGAATTGCATTGACTCTATAAATTGCTTTGGGTAGCATGAACATTTTAATGATGTCAGTTCTTCCTATCCGTGAACACAGTATATGCTTCCAGTTATTTGTGTCTTCTTCAATTTCTTTCTTCAGTGTCTTGTAATTTTACAATTATAGGTCTTTTACATTCTTGGTTAGGTTTATTCCTAGGCACTTTATTGTTGTTGAAGGAACTGTCAATGGGATTGTTTTCTTAATTTCCCTTTGTGTTCATTTTTGGTATATAAAAATGCAACTGATTTCTGAATATTAATTTCATATCCTGCTACTTTGCTGAGTTCATTTATTGGTTCTAGTACTTTCTACATGGAATTTTTGGGGTTCTGTATGTACCGTCTCATGTCTTCTGCAAATAAAGACAGTTTTATTTTCCTTTCCAATTTGGATGGCTTTTATTTCTTCTTCTCTGGTTGCTCTGGCTAGGACTTTCAGTACTACGGGGCCTGGCACAAAGAACACTCCTTTTATTACAAAATCATTTATTTCAAAATCATAAGCATGCAATTCTGTAACAATATCCACTTAAGCACACCATATGACATTTTAGGTGAAACGTTTAAATTAAATCTATAAATTATTACATCCATCTTATTGCCTTACCAACCACTCAAGCAGGCATTACTTCTGCCAGACCCTGTATGTTGAGTAAGAGAGATGAAAGAGGACATCCCTGTCCTGTTCCCCGTCTTAAGTGGAACACTTGCAGTTTTCGCCCATTGAGTATGATGCTGGCAGTGGGTTTGTCATATGGCCTTTACTGTGTTCAGGTATGTTCCCTCTATTCCCACTTTGCTAAGAGTTTTGATCACACATGGGTGCTGGATTGTATGAAAAACTTTGTTTTACATCTATTGATATGATCATGTGGTTTTTATCTTTCATTTTGTTTATGTGGTGAATCACATTTATTGATTTGTGAATGTTGTACTTACCTTGCATTCCAGGAATAAATGCCACTCGATCATGGTGTATGATCATTTCAATGCATTGCTGTATTTGGCTAGCTAATATTTTGTTGAAGATTTTAGCATCTATGTTCATCAGGGATATTGGCCTATAATTTTGTTTCTTTGTAGTGTCTTTATCTGGTTTTGGAATTAGGATAATGCTGGCCTCATAAAATGAGTTTAGGAGGCTTCCCTCCTTTTGAAATTTATGAAATAGTTTGAGAAGGAGAGGTGTTAGTTCTTCTTGGAATGTTTTGTAAAATTCCCCTGTGAAGCCTTCTGGTCCAGGGCTTTTGTTTGTTGAGAGTTTGTTGATTACTGCTTCAATTTCATTAGGTATAATCTGTCTACTTAAATTATCTGATTCAGTTTTGGAAGATTGTATGTTTCCAGGAAATTATCCATTTTGTCCAGTTTGTTAGCATATAGTTGTTCATAATATTTTCATACAACCCTTTGTATTTCTTTGGTGTCAGTTATTTCTCCTCTTTAATTTCTGATTTTTGTATATGGGTCCTCTCTTTTTTTCTTGAAGAGTCTGGTTAAAGGTTTGTAAATCTTGTTTATCTTTTCAAATAACCAGTTCATAGATTCATTGATTTTTGAATTTTTATTTTTTAATATATTTTATTGATTGTGCTATTACAGTTCCCCCCCATTATTCCCCTCCACCCTGCGCACCCCGTCCCACCCGCATTTCCCCCACTTTAGTTCATGTCCATGGGTCATATATATAAGTGCTTTGGCTTCTACATTTCCTATACTATTCTTAACCTCCCCCTGTCTATCTTCTGCCTACTATTTATGCTACTTATTCTCTGTACCTTTTCCTTCTCTCTCCTTACCCACTCCCCCACTGATAACCCTCCATGTGATCTCCATTTCTGTGATTCTGTTCCTGTTCTAGTTGTTTATTTAGTTTGTTTTTGTTTTAGGTTCGGTTGTTAATAACTGTGTTTGTTGTCATTTTACTGTTCATATTTTTTATCTTCTTTTCATAGATAAGTCCTTTTAACATTTCATATAATAAGGGCTTGGTAATGATGAACACCTTGAACTTGACCTTATCTGAGAAGCGCTTTATCTGCCCTTCCATTCTAAATGATAGCTTTGTTGGATAGAGTAATCTTGGATGTAGGTCTTTTCCTTTCATGACCTGGAATACTTCTTTCCAGACCCTTCTTGCCTGCAAGGTTTCTTTTGAGACATGATTTTTTGTATCATTTTTAAAGACTCTATTTCATTTATTTCTGCTCTGATCTTGATTATTTCTGTTCTTCTACTCACTGTGGGCTTTGTTTGTTGTTTTATTTCAAGTTCCTTTAAGTTCAAAATTAGATAGTTTGTTTGAGCTTTTCGTTTGTTTTTTTGTCCTCCCACCCGCCCCCATAGGCCTGTAATGCTATGAGTTTCTCTCTCGAGATTGCTTACCCAGTGCCCCACAGATTTGGGGTTGTTGTGTCCTCATTTTCATTTGTTTCAAGTTATCTTTTGATTTCTTTCTTGATCTTACTGTCAACCCATTCATTGTTTAATAACATGCTACTTACCTTTCGTGTCTTTGCATGTTTTTCAGTGTTCTTCTTGTGACTGATTTGTAGTTTCATAGCATTGTGGTCAGAGAAGATGCTTGATATGAGTTCAGTCTTCTTAAATTTATTGAGACTTGTCTTGTGTCCTAACATGCAGTCTATCCTAGAAAACATTCCATATGCTCTTGAAAAGTATGTATATTCTGCTGCTTTGGGGTAAGATACTCTGAAGATATCAATTAAATTCATTTGCTCTAGTGTGTCATTTAAGGCTACTCTCTCCTTGTTGATTTTCTGCCTGGAAGATTTAACCATTGAAGTTAATGGGGTGTTAACATCTCCAACAATAACTGTATATCTGTCAGTTTCTCCCTTTATGTACATCAATATTTGCTTTGCATATTTAGGTGCTCCTGTGTTGGATGTGTAAAGGTTTACTAAGGTTATATTCTCTTACTGGGTTGTTCATTTTATCATTACGTAGTGTCTTTCTTTGTCTCTTCCTATAGCCTTGGTTTTAAAGTCTATTTTGTTGGATATAAGTACAGCTACCCCAGATTTTTTTCTTTTCCATTTGCATGAAATGTCTGTTCCTATACCTTTGCTTTTCATCTGTGTGTATCTTTTGATCTGAGGTGTGTCTTTGAGGCAGCATGTATCTGGTCTTGTGTTCTTATCCATTGCTACCCTAGGTCTTTTGGTGGTAGCATTTAAGCCATTTACATTTAAGATAATTATTGATAGATATGTATGTAGTGCCATTTTATTGTTAGACTGTTTTCCTCTTTTTTTTTCTTTCTCTTCTTCTTCTTCTTAAAGCAAGCCCTTTAACATTTGTTGCAGTATTGGTTTGGTGTTAATAAACTCCTTTAGCTTTTCCTTGTCTGGGAAGCTCCTTATTTCTCCTTTAATTTTAAATGATAGTATTGCTGAGTAAAGAAGGTTCTTGCTTTTCATCACCTTGAATATTTCATGCCACTCACTTCTGGCCTGAAATGTTTCTATTGAGAAATCTGATACCAGTCTAATTGGTGCTCCCTTGCAGGCAATTCCCTGCTTTTCTCTTGTGGCATTTAGGATTATCCTTGTCTTTAAGCCTTGTCATTTTATTTATGATGTGACTTGGTTTAGGCCTCTTTGGGTCCAAACAAGTTGGGTCAAACAAGTTGGACCCAAGTCGGAATTTCGGGGACTTGTGTGACTTTTTCCTTCAGTAAATTAGGGAGATTTTTGGTAATTATTTCTTCAAATAGGTTCTTGATCCCTTGCTCACTCTCTTCTCCCTCTGGTATTCCCGTGATGTAGATTTTGTTATGCTTCATGTTGTTCAAAATGTTTCTTAAGCTCTCCTGATTAAAAATTTTTTTTTCTCTTTGCTCCTCTACCTCCGTGTTTTTTCTACTTTGTCTCCCAAAACACTGGTTTGATCCTCTGCTTCCTCTAACCTGCTGTTTTTTCCTCCCAGTGAGTATTTAACTCAGATATTGCATTCTTTATTTCTGAAAGGTCCTTTTTTATGGTTCTGTGTTTTTTTTCATGCTGTTGAGTACCTTATAATCATTACTCTAAACACTCTATCTCATAAATTGCTTGTCTCCATTTCATCTAGTTCTTATGGAAAATTCACTTGGTCTTTCATTTGGGGTCTGTTTCTTGGTCTTTCCATTTTGGCTGCTTTGTATTTTCTGGCTTAGTTGTTGAACTAATCAGACATTAAACTGATCAGTTGTTGATCTAATCAAGCTGTGATCAGCAGCCTGGCTGAAGCACCACAGTGTGGGGCAGAGTAATTCCTGGAGGCGGAGGTTATTCCTTCCCCTGAGGCTGATGCCATTCAGAGAAGAGTGCTTTGCCTGACAGTAATGGCTTCTGAGGTATGGGGGCGATTGAGCACAGGGATCCTGGTGGCTCTTCCTTTAGTTTTCTTCCCAGAGCCCCCAACCCCAGACTCTCCTCAAATGTCTCTAGTCCACTCTGCCCTCCCTTTGCCGGCATCCATGGTAAGTGGCTGCAAACAAAATTTTGTGCTTTGGCCCTTTAAGAGGCTCTCTGCATCTCCAGCTATCTCTCCTTGGCAGACAGAAACCCTGCTGCTTTTCACAGCTGGCTATTATTTGGGTTCCTTTCCTGCTCTGCTGCTGTATTCTAGGGAGCCAAGCTTGGGGTTTATTCCCCACACTTCTCAGGGGAAACTCCTTGGCCACTGAAATATTCCTCCAGCACTGTAGTTGCTGCCCATGGGAGCCCAGTCAGCCTTCTCAGGTCTCCTCTGCACTCCTACAAGTTACATTGTGGTGAAGTGGTTTCTTCTATCTGTTTGTGGTTATAAGGCGTCTCTCCAACTAGTGCTCAGTTGGTTATTCTGGATGATCACTCTACAATTTAGTTGGAATTCCAGATTGGTCCTGAGAGGAGGTTAATGTAGCTTTCACCTACTCCTCCACCATCTTGGATCCGGTGACATCTTTCTTATAAGCAATACAGGTGTAATTTTCTTATTTTAAATATAGCTTTAATTTAATCTTGTTCTCTTTACTTGTGGCATGCTAAATAACCAAATTGCAACCTCTGGATATAAATTGCAAATAAATTTTACTGTAATTACTTTTTGGTCAGCATTTTACTTGAAAACTATAAATTTGGGGGGAATATCCATATGTCCAATTTCACTGTCTATAAATTTGATGGCTTTTTCAGAAACTTTGACATTAATGGTACACAGAGGAAAAGAAGAAAGTACTGAGAAGTTTAAAAACAAAATAAAAAGGAATAGCCAAGAGCATGAGCCTCAAATGTATGCTTTAAGTTTTTATTATAAATGTCAGCTTTCCAGGATGCTCTCTGGATCGCTGGTTAGGAGACAGAGAAGTGTATGAGAAAATCATGAAGACATCTCTGAATCCATATTGAAAACCACTGATTTGTATGATTGCTAGGTTTGCCAGTCAGCCACTCGTTGCAAGGGAGATACATAGAAGCAGGATAACAGAATGCAAGATGAGTTATTTTGAAATAACTTGGAGTTGATTAGTATGACTGTGCTATAGCAATACAGATTTTGACCTGCTTACTTTAAGTAAGAAAAATGGTATTAAATGTAACAAGGGATAACGTTTATAAACAGAAGAAGCTCTTGATTATAAAAGTGTTAATTAACAAGACAAATCTTCAACCCTAGAAATCTTTAAAAAGTTCCTTATGTGATTTAGGCATTTGCTGGATAAAATAGTCTTTTGAGCCTTGACTAAATATCTCCACAGACCATTTAAGAAGTGTCACAAATAAATTAGCACTTGGTAAAATAATTTTGTTTTCTTTATTATGTAAATAGTTCAATATCTAGGTAAGGTTACTTGTTCAACATTTCCCATTTTCAAGCTGTGCACCCTATTGGTATATTTTTTGTAGATTGTTTAATGCATTTGATGTTTAATCACCACAGTTATTTCTGGGAGTTATAAAAATGACTTATTTTATGTTTGTATTTAATGCAAATGAGAAAGAACTTACAAAATTAGGAATTGGCATACATTTAAATTTTCATTATGTTTCATAATTCTCATTGTAATCATCTCATTCTCTCACAAATGTATATGTTTGTAAAATATTTATTTTCCTCAAGAGCTTTTATGATTCCTAACATATTGACAATATTCAGGGAAAAAATCAATCCTGTAATCAACCTTAAAACTCCCAGGTTCTTCAAAGAGGGCACAATGTACATACTAAAATACATTCTTAGCTAACAATGTATTTAGCATAAATTGCTTCTACATTCCAGATTGGCCAGAAATTGACTTTAGGCTTATGGAAAATTTTATTTCCATAATCCATTGGTGTTACAATTGGCTTCTATTTTTAAACTGCTCTATGAGCTATTGAATAATAACACAATTTTACTTCTGAGAGTCCATTGCAGGGGTGTCAAACTCATTTTCACTGGGGCCCACATCAGCCTCACAGTTGCCTTCAAAGGGCCGAAATAATTTTAGGACTATATAAATGTAACCATTCCTTAACTGTTAAGGAGCTGAAATTACATTTGGCTTTTTGAAGGTAACTGCGGGGCTGATGTGGCCCCTGGTGAAAATGAGTTTGACATCCCTGCATATTGCATCAGTGTGCTGACCCACATTTTTGAAGCCTGAATGTAGTTTCAAAGACCTTCAATAATATATTATTGTGCTGTATTGTTCTGTTGAATTCTCAACAAATTATAAGCTAATAAATGTCCTTGAAGTAAATTAATATTCAGCAAATGCTAAGTAAGTAGGGACATTGAGGTATTAGTCTTCCGCCAGCCATTTAGCTTAAGTAACATCCAGTCATTCTAGACACTCACGCACCCAACCTAAGTTTTAAGATCTCCCCACAAGGAGATTCCCCAACTTGTGTAGACATTTGTTTCAGTGTTTGTCAGCTTTCACTATGAAATGTATTCTAACTAAATCTCTTAGGTTACATTTCAGGATTAAGTGTATGTGTGTGTGTGTGTGTGTGTGTGTGTGTGTGTGTGTGTGTGAAGGGAGAAGAATGGATAGATCATCTTCTACATTATTTCCCCCAACTTTTTATTTTTTCAAAATAAAAAGTTGGGGGAAATAATGTAGAAGATGATCTATCCATTATTTCCCCCAACTTT
>PVKM010049922.1:0-10837 GCA_004027735.1 Carollia perspicillata
ACCGCTCTGCCTAGTTTCAGGAGTTGTAACCACCCCCCGTGGCTAAGCTGAGTGAGTGACCTCCGGACTGTGAGCTACTGAGGGAACAAAGCCAATCTCCCTGGCAGGAGCGTTGCTTCTGCCATCTCTAGCCCCCAATGCTTGGTCGGTTAGTCAGAGTCTATGGGTACGACCCCTCAGAGGAGAGGCAACCCAAGCAGACACGAACATGTGGAAGGCCATCAAGAAAGGACTGGGAGGCTGCAGCAAAGTGAGGGCGAAGGACCCTCACCACCCCCCCATCCCCCCACCCCGGCTATTTTGACATAGCCCGAGTCCCCTTTCCATCTGGGAGAAGTGCTTCCAGTTCTAATCCACTTAAACCTGAATCTTGTGGGGGAGAGGGTGCAGCCCTCTGCTGGCTAGAGTGATTTCTGGGGTAATCAGGCACAAGAAAGAATACGTAAGATACTGTGAAACCTGCTTTTTTTTAGAATGCTCTCAATTAAATAAGGGTCCAAGCAAGAAGTGAGTTTGTTCCTCAAAGTTTAATGACTCTTTAGCTATCTGACCCTGACTCAAAAATAGGCCCTCAGAGTTCTTTGTTATCTGTTGTTTGACCCTTACTGCTTGACATTGATTGATGAGCCTTACCTGTATCCCTGTGTGTTACGAACCTAATAAATACCATTGAGGTAAGGACTTGTGGCCTTTTCTTCCTTGAGAGACTAGTCCCTTTCCTCCCCAAGCAAATCATGTCTTGGTAGCATTATGTTCATCTGTGGTGGACAGGGGGGCCCTGCGTGCGGAGCCCCCCATAATGACCAATGGAGAAAATGTTCAGTTTAGATACACTCTGCCTAAAGGCTATCAAAGGACAATTTTGACAGAGCAAGGCAGGGGAGCGGGGGGCCCAAGGTTCATCGGTCGTGTGACAGGCATAGTGGGGAGCTGCCATGATTGGCTTCCATGATGAGCCTTCACTTGACCCACAGGGCAAAGAAATATAATGAGCCTTAATTGAGGATGACCAAAGCAGGCCATGAAATGCTATTTATAACTTTCTAAACAACTCAGGTATCAGCCAATCAGTGACTGACTTTGCAAATAATGACAAAGAAAAATGCTAAGTATAAGGAAAATTAGTGTCTCCTGGGACTATATAAAAGGCCAGCTGTAGAAGGTGCAGCCAAAACTCAGGAACTTAACAACCCAACTCTCAGCCCAAGCCCGGACACCATGGCCTGCTGCACCACAAGCTTCTGTGGATTCCCCAGCTGTTCCTGTGGGACCTGTGGACCCAGCTGCTGCCAGCCCAGCTGCTGCCAGCCTTGCTGCTGCCAGCCCAGCTGCTGCCAGCCCACCTGCTGTGGGACGGGGTGCGGGACCGGCTGTGGCATGGGCTGCGGCCAGGGTAGTGGCTGTGGAGCTGTGAGCTGCCGCACCAGGTGGTGCCGCCCTGACTGCCGCGTGGAGGGCACCTGCTTGCCCCCCTGCTGCGTGGTGAGCTGCACCCCCCCAACCTGCTGCCAGCTGCACCATGCCCAGGCCTCCTGCTGCCGCCCATCCTACTGTGGACAGTCCTGCTGCCGCCCCTCCTGCTGCTGCTACTGCTGTGAGCCCACCTGTTGAAAAGAAGGTTGCTGATTACTTAAGAATGAATGGAGAAGCATCAGAAAACTCTTGATTTCTGAGGAAATGTCCTTTACTTGGTTGCTAAGTATCATGATGTTTCTAAGCCACTCAGAAAGAACAAGTCTTAGGACCCCGTTGAATGTGCTGAATTAGCCCCCTGAGAACATGTATCAGAGTGTCACATCAGGGGCATCTCTGTTCTCTTCCCTGTCTCTTGGTCCCTCTCGGCTTCATCCTTGAATACCCCCTGTTACTTTCAAATAAAATGTTTGAATGAGCTAAGCAAACTGAGTTATTTTCTTTCTTCTATCTTGAAGCTTGCCCACCTTTAGCTGAAATCCAAGAAGAGTTGATTTTTATTTTGATAATCCTAAGGCATAAGCATAAAAGTCTAAACCAGAAAGATTAAATACAGATTGCATTATGCTTCCATCCATCAGTTAATAAAATATTCCATCTATTGAATAATGTCTGTAGTTATTCAAATACTTACATGCTCTCATCTATGACAATTAGGTATGAACCAATAAAGTCACTTTTAGCTAAAATATTCTGGTTGATCAAAGCTATGGGGTTCTACCTAGATGTCACCTCCTTCCCTGTGACATACTAGATGTCCTTCATGCATGCCCAATAGCTAAAAAAAAAATGTCTTACTGACTAAAGAGGTTTCAAAATATCTACCAGATCCTATCAGATACTATTTCCCAACAGCATTTAGGTTTTAATTCCTATGCCTTAGCTTGTTATATTCTTCCCACTGATCCTCAGATCAGTCTCTAGGCTTCGACTCCCAACACTCACCTCCACTGCTGTAAGTGTGTTTGAGGCGTATCACTGGCCTGAATGAAAGTAGAGTAAACAGCTGTGTGGGTGACAGCATCACCATTTGTCAGACACGTGCATTAGAAACACGGAACAACTATGTACTTTGCACCTCCACTCTGGAAAATGCTCTCTTAATAAGTTAGCACAAATCTAGACCAAAAAATACCTTTTCCTAATTCATTTTCATTTCTTAGATTACTTGTGTGCAATATACAAAATACATGACAACATATCAGCAAAATCAAGACAAGTGTTTTCCAAGTTGTTTACAAGCTTCCAGAACATACCTCTACCATTTCATTAGTAGCAATGAGACATCACACACAAGATAACACATTTCGGAGAAGAATAAAGTAGAGGCCGTGTATTCTTCAAAATGTCTGAACTCCAGATGCTTTTTTCTGAGCCTCGGTTCGATTACTAAATGTGCCGTGGAAAACATTTGCAGCCTTTCCTGGTCTCTTTAGACGAAAACAAGGACTCCTTCGGGAGAGGCACTAGGCTTGAAAGTTCTGTGTAATTGTCATTAAGTGGTGCCGGCATCCGTGATTCATGCCTCCTACTCCACCCACACAAAACCACATTCAGTAAACAGTAAGGCACTGCCATGAGCTCCGCACTCTGTTAGATACTTTTCTATATATATTATGTCATTTGGTTCACAAAAAAAGATTTTTGGCCTGAAACACAAATAATATTTGCACATTTCAAATTGGTTGAAATAAAAGGACTTCTCATGGTAACTGGATGTGACGTCGGAGTGAGTAACTCGGACACTATGTAACCGCATGACGGAAGGTACTCTTCCAATTCCGTGGGTGTCCTGATGTCCTAAATTCAAGAGAATTTAGTCTCTATATCGAGAAGGAAAAAGTAATAGTGAAAAAAAAAAAGGAGCACAATTATCCTTAGCCTTAGGGGTCTGGACAGAGTGTCACATGCAATAAACACCTCCATAAAACAAGTATGTTGACGTGGACTAAAACAGGGGAACCCTTTGATCGTGGAAAACCACAAACCTATTCTGAGGACCAGAGGACAGAGGTGAGGGGTCCAAATGCAACTACAAAACAAAGTCATTTCTGAACTGCTACTCATAATGTGTCATAAGTATTTCAGTGTGAGCCAATCAGAGGCCCCCTGAGGAACAAATTTAAACAAAAACAAGGAAGGTATGTTAAGAGTTGTATAAACAGCAGCCAGTCAGGGTATATAAAAGGACTAACATAGAAGTCACCACCAAAACTCCTACAAAAAACCCAACCCCGGACACCATGGCCTGCTGCACCACCAGCTTCTGTGGATTCCCCAGCTGTTCTGCTGGGACCTGTGGGCCCAGCTGCTGCCAGACCAGCTGCTGCCAGCCAACCTGCTGTGGGACGGGGTGCGGGACCGGCTGTGGCCAGGGCTGTGGCTGTGGAGCTGTGAGCTGCCGCACCAGGTGGTGCCGCCCTGACTGCCGCGTGGAGGACACCTGCCTGCCCCCCTGCTGCGTGACAAGCTGCACCCCCCCAACCTGCTGCCAGCTGCACCATGCCCAGGCTTCCTGCTGCCGCCCATCCTACTGTGGACAGTCCTGCTGCCGCCCCTCCTGCTGCTGCTACTGCTGTGAGCCCACCTGCTGCCAGCCCACCTGCTAAAGCCAGGCTGCTGATTTTCAATGGACTGGGACACAGTATCTGAACAATTTGTCCCCTTGACATCCCTTGGACCACTAACAAGTTCTGAGGCTTCTATTTGGGTTTCTGTTATGGGAGCTACCAAGTTGATGAGTTCTGTTTGATTCTGTTCTACGATAAGTACCTTGACTCCACAGCGGACACAGGAGAGCTGTGAACTCACCTGATCACAAAATCGCTTTGGATATGTTACTCCTGACTTCCCTTCAGGGCTGGAAATTACTGGCCTGTTGTGGATTTCATCCTTGAGAACTGTCCACAGGTCTAATTTTCCCCTGCTCTGTGATCTATTCTGAGCTTCTGTTTACCTAAAGGAATTTCCAACATTAAAGGCACCTGGTGATAGCCAAGTGACATTCCTCAGATGTCACCGGAGACCATGGAAGCTCTTCACCCAACACGCAGCTTCTGGGAAGTTGACTAGTCTTTTCCATATTTCAACATCTGATTCCATCCCTTTTGGGGGGGCAGATCGTAAAGATCTTTGCTGTGGGCTATTTTAATTATGTCTGTGTTACGGTGTCTTCTGTCATTTCTTAATAAACGTGATTTACTAGGCAAAGAAATCATGGTCAGTGTTTCCACTTGAACATGAAATGAGTGAATTGCTTGTAGTTCAAAAATGTCCACTAGTAAGAAATACACTTGTTTCTTTTTAAAAGAGACTGAAGCCCTATACGGTGTATATTCGTTCAATAAAAATTTATTGACCACCACTTCGCAGGAAGGGACTAAGGCAATAAGAAAGATCAAGAATTAATTCTCATCTTTGAAGACCTTACTATCCAGAAAGAAAAAGAACATGTGTGAAAACAGACATCCACCATGTAACGATGGTAGAAAAAGTCTCCCTCTATCTTAGGGACAAATGCTTTTGTGACCAAAACACCTCGATGGCTCAGTCTGCAATAGGTCTGTTCCGTGAGATGTGCATGCTGGCAATGCCAAAATCTTAAAAGAAAGCTGTTAACCAATGACACATGACACAGAGAGAGAAATATTTTTTTTCCTCCAGAAAGGAAGTGAGGAGCAAGAAGGAGGAGAGATCTACTCAGCAGGTCACGAGTGTCACTCTGTGACCCCTCCACATGCAGCTGCCACACACAGCCTCAGGGATGGTCAACTTTCCTGTGAAAACCAGCCAAGGAGCTGAGCTTTGTGTCTGGGTTGACTCAGGGGAAGGGGAGGACAGCCGGGAGCCAGACAGAGCAAGCAGGGGGACACGACAGTAATGGCCCGGGAACTCTCAGAAACAGCAGAGAGGCACTGGATGGAGCCTGCGGCAGGAAGTAGTACCTTAGGTAAATTGCAAAGAAGACAGAAGGGTCCAAAACAGGATTTCAAAAGGAAAGAGATCACTTTTGGGACCAGCAAGGGCTCTGTTGGAGACAGCATTAGGGAAGACTTCACAAGGGAGGTAGCCTTTGCAGTGGGCCTCGAAGGTGGTTCTTAATGGAAGGAAACGAGTGAGGAAAAAAGAGCCCGACCTACACACCTATCCTAGTGGCTAAAATCCAACACAATGATGACACCAAATGGCAGCAAAATGTGGCGGAGCACCAGAACCTCTCAGTCATCACCGGCAGGAAAGCAAAACAGTGCAGCCACTCTGGAGGATGGCTCAGCTGTCTCTTCAAAGCTAAGCATAGACCTACTCTACAACGTGGCAGGTGTGCTCCTCCGTGTGTGCCCGAGTGAGCTGGGAACTCACTTCCGCGCAAAAAACCGCACGTGGACGTTTACGGCAGCTTCATTCGCAATTGCCAAAAACTGGCAGCCACCAAAATGTCCCCCAATGGGTGAATGAATAAACGAACTCTGGTGCATCTATTCAATAGAACTCTATTCTGTGAGAAGGAGAAATGATTTATCAAACCACGAAAGGACATGGGAGAATCTTAAATGCCTATGGCTTAATGCAAGAAGCCAAACTGAAGAGGCTACGTGCTGTGTGGTTCCCCTACATGATACTCTGCAAAGGGCAAAACTACAGAGACGGGGAAGAGCTGCCGAAGTGCCCTGTCTACTCTGCCCTGCAGGTGTGTGTACACAGCGCGATCTACACGACTATGAATTGAAAAAGCACATTACAGAAACAGAAAGACACAGGGCTGGCCTAAGAAATCCAGACAGAAGCCAGCCGCGAGGCTCTGGGAAAGCGTCCTTTACTGACACAAGGCACGCGCACGGCTGGCGCTCCCACCCCCTCTTCACCCCGACTCCCCTTCCTGCTTCACACGCAGGTGTGGCCCCTGGAGGGAATGGAAGGGACACGGATCCTGACCCGCTCGAGTCTGTAAACCGGTGCTAGCGACGGTCTGCCTGCGGAAACGGTAAGTCCTTGATCGAGTCAGTATTAGTCGGCTTTTCCAAAACTGGAAATCTCAGACATCCTGACTGCTGCTCTGTGCAGAATGGCAACGTCCTATGTACGACAGCTACGAGGGTTCCAGATGCATGAGCACTTTAGTGATGGAAAAGGACTTCAATTCCCAGTTATAAATCCTAAAGCAAAAGTGGGGAACATATTTACTGAAGTTCATTGACCATGATATGAGTCGATGGATGACAAGAATGGATAGGAGAAAATAGGGAGGGGTGGGTTTAGGTAATAAAGGATGGAGAAAAGAACAAAAAGGGAGAGAACAATACAAAGCAGAGGAGAAAAAAGACACAATGAAAAGGACTAGGGACAAGAGGCAGGAAAGGAGGCAGAATGGTGGAGAAGACACGCATGAGGGAGAAGGTGGCGGGTGACCTCGCTGAGTCCCATACGCTGGGCCACATGCTAAAGAGACTTCCCGTGAACTTCGCTTCACTTAACACTTAGATCAGCCCCATAGCATAGAAATTGTTATCCTGCCTCGCAGAGGAGGACAATAAGTGTAAATAAAGCTTTAAAAAGGGAGGACCGAACCCAATTCGGTCTGAGGCCCAAACTCATAGAAAATGAAATTAAGGAACTAGATGTAAAGGAGGGGGGGAAGTTCAGCATATTTAAAGTTGGCTTTTGTGGAAACTGCGGTTTCCGGAATAAGTCCCTCTCTGTGCCCGTTGTAAGGCTATCGTCTCTTAGCCCACCTGGATAATCCAGGCTACTCTCCATATTTCAGAGTCAACGAATTCATAACCTTGATTACATCTGCGACGTCCCTTTTGTTCTGTAACATGTTCATGGGTGTGGAACCAGGGCTCAAGAGTTCAAGGAATGAAAAATCTGCCTACCACAGGGATCATTAGACACAAGATTGACACTAATTCCTAGAGACCCAAAATGTTACTCCAGTCCACTAAGGAAAGTGGTGCCCTATGGTGACTAGGTGATAGTTAAAGTCTTAGCTCACTTTATAAAAAGATTTTAGTTCTTTCTTTTTAGACTGAGGGGAAGGGAGGTAGAAAGAGAGGGAGACAAACATCGATCGGTTGTTACTTGTAAGCACCCTGACCGGAGAATGAACCTGCAACACAAGGCATGTGCCCTGACCAGGAATCGAACCGGTGACCTTTTGCTTTGCGGGATGATGCCACTTTAACCCATTTACCAATAACCTGCGAAAGACAGTACCGCCGTGGACTCAGGCCCTTCAGAAAAGATTAAATCACCCCCACCAAGTAAAGAAGCCCAACCAGCTGAGGTCCTGGCTGAGGGGAAAAAAAACAAGGAAATGGGGAGAGGGAGAAGAGAGTCATAAACATTAACTACGGCCCTGTAACCAATTAGAAAAAAGATTACAGAAACGATACATATTTTCTTCTTCCTTATTTTTCTTCTCTTTTTTTCCTCCCCAGCAAGTCTGGGGGTCGGGGTTCGACTGCAGCCTCCCTGTAGGGAGGGGATATGTACCTCCCACCCCCACAGGGTCAGTGCATTTAGCTTTGAAGCTAAGAAAGTTCCACTGTTTTTTTTTTTAAACCTTCCGTGTGAAGCAGGGCTGTGCCAGGGAGACCAGACAGCAGATGCTTCGTTGTTAATTACCAACTTACCCTCCAAACTGTAACTCTGACTTAAAAAACATGCTTTCCGTCCTGATTATTCAAATTTCACTGAACACGTACTTTCCCTACCAGGCTCATTTTAGTGAGCACACATCATATCTTACTTAACTTGGTGTAATTCTCTGCTACTAACTGCATATTCTATAGCTTTGTAAGAATACGTGAGAATTCAGCTGAAGGCCTAAGGTCCCCAACCAAAACAGGCAACGCCTCCAGGCAGCGCCAGCGAGGCTAAGCTCGCATGTGCCGTGTGACTCAGTGCTGCGAGGTCCACTCCGGCGTGTTGCGATGGGAACATCCATGTCCAAGTGATGGAGGGTGGAAGGGTCACTCCCTTTGGGTCATACACAGCGACGCAACAGCAGCCAATATCAGCTGTCGTCAAGGGGCAAAACACTACCCATTTTTCGAAAGAAATCCAAATCGAGACTAATTTTCAGTGCAGGCTAACACACTGGCCAGAGCTGTACCAGTCTCCATGGTAGCCTCGCACAGGAAAAAAAAGTGTCCTGGTGCAACTGTAAAGCCCCCCAGAGTCTGCCGCCCCGCCCAAACCCAGAACCCCCTCCCCACACGCTCAGCCAAGCGGACAATTCTGCAAGGAAAGCGGTTTCATCGACGGCAGTCCTGACACCTGTCTTCCCTTCCTCCAATCTATATGAGGAAGGAGTCACCAGAAATTTAAAAGGTCATGCCAGTCAAGAAATGAAGACCGACTGCTTTTACCTGCAGGCATGTTTATTAGGAGGCTTTTGTGAAGGGGCCAAGTGCTTCATCAAGCTTAAGCAAATTGAGTCGCCTTCCATGGCGTAACCTCCCAACACTGACGATCGCAGCTGATGCGGGAGATGCCGTCACGGGAGGATTTTCCCGACAGCAGCCCAGAAATCCACCCAGGTGCTCGGAGGTGGATGTTGGCAAGTCACACGGAGGCTCACAACAAACTGTGACTAACACACATAAAAGTGACCTTTTGTCTCAGTCCGGGAACCCAGCAGGAAGTGCGTCCGTCACGTGTGTATGGGAGCACCCCAGATCTTCAGCCCTGCCCCCCCTCTCTTGGGCTGCAGGCTGCTCACTCTCTGCAGGCCCCACACTGAGCTCATCTTCGCCCCCTTCTCTACCACCCCAGATGGCAGCTTGGGGGCTCAGCGTGCCCTCTCGCCTACAAGGAAATCTGAGACCTAAACGTGGTCCTTGGCCACGACGCTCTTGAGCAGCACCTCCTACCATCTCTACTTACAGAAATGCCTCCCAAACGCCACCACCCCCTCTCACCTGCACCACTTACCTGTTAGGCCTGTTTGCACACTGGCCCCCCTGCAGTTCATTTCCCATGGAACAGACCTCACATCTTAGCACTTCCTGCCGTAAGTCAGCCAGCGGCTTCTCACTGCCCTTAGCGTAAAAGCTAAACTCTGTAGAACCGCCTGCACTTGCCCTGTTCCCTATCTTGCCCTGGCTGGCGTAGCTCAGTGGATTGAGCGTGGGCCTTCGAGCCAAACGATCGCGGTTCGATTCCCAGTCAGGGCACATGCCTGGGTTGCAGGCCAGGTCCCAGCGGGGGACGCACGAGAAGCAACCATACATTGATGTTTCTCTCCCTCTCTCCTTCCCTTCCCCTCTAAAGATAAACAAATAAAATCTTTAAAAAAAAGAGAACGTTCCCTATCTTAGAAGGCTGTAAGAAATAAGAATGACTATGTGCCTAAAATACTCAGCACCGGGCCTGGCACACGGCGTACATTCAAGAGATGTTAGCTAGTCATGGAGGATAAGACTAGGGTATTCCAACTATCTTGAAAACAAGAATACTAGTTTTGTTGTGGACACTGATGTGCCACCCAGAGAGTGGTCCCCAGAAAGCCAGATGACGGGATGAGGAATCCCTGATAGGCCCCTCTGCTCCATTCCTCCCTACCGTGATGCCCTCTAGACAGAAACCACGCCCTCCTCGTCACTCCCACAGAACACCCCCACAGCTCCCCGGCCACTGTCCCTACCTCCAATGCCTTCTGTTCTGTGGCACAGTGTTTTGCACAAGAAAATAGGCTCTAGCCCCTGGCTGGTGTAGCTCAGTGGATGGAGCGCAGGCCTGTGAGCTACAGGATCGCGGTTCGATTCCCAGTCAGGGCACATGCCTGGGTTGCAGGCCAGTTCCCAGTAGGGGACACACGAGAGACAACCATACATTGGTATTTCTCTCCCTCTCTCCTTCCCTTCCCCCTCTAAAGATAAATAAATAAAATCTTTAAAAAAAAAGAAAATAGGCTCTAAAACCAACTCCTCTTATGGTCACAAGGCTTCAATAAGCTGGTCCCGCCCTTCCCACCAATCTTATGTGCAACTGACCTTGAGGGTCACCTTCACTCGAGTGAGGGTCACCTTCACTCGAGTCCGAGCCACCCTCCCCGAGGGCGAGGGAAGAAGCACTAAAGAGTGGAATCTGGAGCCAGACTGCTTCACTTAAAATTCCAGTTCTGTCACTTGCCCGCTGGCTACTTGGCCTCTCTGTGCCTCGGGTTCCTCCCCTGCAGAAGGGCAAGGATGGCACTGCCGCATACATCATTAGCTTGTGGGAGGGGGATGTATAGAACATATAAAGCGCTCGGCACAAGACCTCATACTCAGTAAGTGAGGAGGAGGATGATGATGATGGGCCTCCACTGAAAAACTGCCGTCGTCGTTCTAAAATACAGATCCAATCACATCGCAGATGC
>PVKM010049923.1:0-10839 GCA_004027735.1 Carollia perspicillata
ACTGGGATTGACTTGCAAAACTGGTAGAAGCCCACGAGAGAAGCCCGGTACTTTGGTTGGTTATGTGCCTCAGCCCACTGCAGCAGGGGGGTCGTGAGTCAGGGAGAGGGATTAATGATGGAGAGGGCCAGTTACTCTGGTGGTAAAAGGCAAGTTTATTGAAGGAGACTAGAGCTTTAAATACAGTGCCTCAAGAGTTGCAGGGCATATAACAGTCATGTCCTTGAGACAAAGTTTACAAGTTCCCTCAGGATAATGTTCTCATAACACATACTTCTTTGCATCTGCCAAGAAGGCCATGTTTTCTTCTTGCGCATGGGAACAACCAGATATCCAAAGGTCTTGAAGCGGTCAGAGCCCAAAACGACTTGAAGCCAGAAACCAGGTCTCTATCACCACTCCCGCAGTGAGAAATCCTCTCCTTGACCCCTTATGGCCGTTGGGCCCCTACAGTTATGTGGTTCATGCCAGTCTTTCCAGGGAGGGAATGAAGAATTCTGTCCTGAAAGATGGCTAAAAAGAAACCTCTAAGCACAATGGAGGCTCAAGGACTTGAGTGAAATGAGTGGTACAAGAGAAGCCAGATCGCGGTTGTGTGGCTCTGCTACTGTGACCTGAGGGGCAGACTGAGAAGTCAATCTGAGGGTTCCCTAGTGAGTTCCAGTAAAGTGGACTTAAAGATCATGAAAAAATCCATGCTGCTCTTGGTGTGTTAATGCAAACGAACAGGTAAAATTAAAAGTGGGACTCAAAGTAGTCCCTGTAATGACAGTGAGGGTGATCTTAAGGAAAAAAAAAATAATGATTCAAGGAAAATCACAATGTTCAGTTTTGGACATCTGAATGGTGCAGTAACTGTCTTGAAAGTTTGTTTTCATTTGAAAGTTGAAACTGGGTTTGTGATATCACCAAAGATGTACAACTTACAGGTACACGGGACCTGTCAAACTGCCATTGTTAAATGTCATTGCAAGAAGGATCTGACAATAGAATGTCTTCCCAAAAGACAGTCTCACAGTCACAGAGATTGTTTTGGGGATTGTTATATAGATTAACCTGAGTGCTCTTGTGTTTTCATAAGATGTATGCCTATGACCTGCCTATGCTTGTGAGTAATTGATTATAATATAGATCTCACTTAAGGATCCCCTCTTCATCATTGCCCCCTGAAACTCAATAGTTTCACTGAATTAAATGGTTAAGTTGGCAAAATATTCAGGCTGGCTGTGGGCTTCACTTTTTTCTTTTCTGTCTTGACGTCTTGGACAGAAAAGGCTCAGAAATCTGAAAGGAGGGAAATCCTGATGTATTCCCCTCAGCCTGAGTGAAGTGTGGTGGGCCAGAAAAGTTTTAAATAGGTGTAGCATGTCTTACACACCTTCCTCCAGATAAGCCATTCTTAAGTCCCTGCCTTTGTCATTTAGTAATCATGATTTAATTTTGCCTCCCATTTCTTGCCTAATGTGTCACCTCCAGAATATGACCAGGATGCCAACAGTGCAGTAATGCCAGCCTTTGGGCACCAAACTTGCGACTTCCTGGTGACAGGCAACTGGCTTGGATCCTGTAAGGTCCTTCCCTTACAGGAAGGACTTCTCTGTGCTGTACCCCCACCCCTTTTCAGGGCACCCCTGACCAAACGGTAGGTAGGACGACGTCCATGTCCAGTTGGAAGTAGTTACAAGAAGATGAGACCTTCGTCCATTGTCCTTTATATGAATATAAAGTGGGTGTATATCTGAAAAGAGAGAATGATTCAGGATGTAGCCGAAGTCGGGGGGCGGTGCAGCAGATTCCATTAAGCCTGAGGATTATATTTAAATAAAGTTAGAAAAAGACAGAAGTCGAGGCTAAGGGGGGAACTAGACCAAACTCAGTATCTAGAAAGGCTAGGATAGATCTTATACACCATAAATAAGGCCAGACTAGACCAGGAACAACAGCCCTGAGGGAGGCCAGTGCACTCCTTTCAGACAGGACAATATATATAAATATAAAATTTTAAAAAAGAACCCCTGCAGCCAACCTGGACAGGTCCCCACTTAGTACTATTAAGTACCCCAGCTGCCCTAAAAGTTTCAGATGTAACCCCCTGGATCCACCACAGGCGAGCCAAGGCAGCCGCAGACCCCGATGCAGAAGGAAACAGACTGGGCTTGTAACTGCGGGCCCTGCAGCTCTGGAGGTTGCTGGCAGGGGGGGGGAAACTCCTCCCAACAATAGACCATTATCCCTTCTGGTACCTGTTCCTGATTGGCACCTTTGCCAGAATCCTGAGGGTTGTACTGGTGACTGTAACCCCGCCCATGTGGGGCATTGCAGAACAAATTGCCTTGGGAATAAAGCATCTGTGTTTAGTCTTAACTTTTGCTGGTATAATCTGCTTTGCCTAATAGCCGCCACAAGTGGCGGTGTCCAGACCTGACTTAGACTGTAGAAACAATTGCCCCAGCCCACACCAAGTTCCAGACATGGTGCTCTGGTTCCTAATCCTTATAGTGTGCCTGGTGTGGGCGGGCCAAGCCCTACAGATGCCCTATGTATGGAGGTTCTCCACTCAAGAAGCCTACACCAGAGGCAGGGATGTAATAATACACACTGTAGACATAATGACTTGCCCCAAAGCCGGATGTAGAGGCCTGATAGTCCTCAGCATTCTCACCTCCAGTCTTACAAGCCTGGAAGGGTGGTGAATGACAAATCCCACGGTGTGCCTGACCATAGACCAGCATTTTGAATCTGACTATGAGGGTTGCGACTGGAAACTTGAAGTCTGTAGCGGATGCCCTTACATATATTGTTGCTGCCACATAGCCCAGGAAGGACAGCTGAGAATTCCTGTATGGGACCCTGATGACAAAGTTTGGGAGATTGGGGTTCCGGGAAAAATCTATGTAAATCTGTGGCATCCTGAACCAGTTGGGGACATATTCATCTTCAAAGCTCATATGCCCAAAGACCCCAAGTTGGTTGGGATTTGTAACCACACTAGCTCAATTCAAAGTCGGGAAGAATCTCTGGCTTTTGCCCTGGGCGGCTCCACCCAGACCGGGCCTTTCTCTTGGCTCACCCTCCTACAAGATAGAGCCCGTCTGCTCCACCTATCTGCCCCTGAAGATGTCAATAATTGTTTCCTCTGTGCCTCCCTGGAACGGCCTCCTGGAATGGCAGTTCCTATCCCAACCCTCCTGAACGTTACTGCTAATCCTGTCTCCTTTTCTCTCCCAAGTGTGCCTCTCTTTCAGAATGAAGCCAAAGCCACTCCAGTGTGCTATGAACCTGAGAAGACCTGCAATCTCACCATCCTGATCGGCCCTGGAGGACTCACCAGGTTACCTGGAACTTTCTTCTGGTACAACGGGCCTTTGTATTGCACAATCTGACCAGCAGCTCCCACCCTGTGTTACCCAACAATCTGAACCCTGCAGCTGATGCAGTATAAGGAGGGAGTTGCAGTCTGTCCTTTCCAGCCAGAGGGAAAAGAGTGAGGTCCTCTTGCCTGTATTAGTAGGACTGTCCCTCACAACCTCTCTCATAGGAGCTAGGGTTAGAGGTGGAAGATTGGCCCATAGCATCCAGGCCAATCAGAAACTTAAAGAAGAGTTATAAAAAGACTTAGATGCCACAGCCCTCTCCTGGGCCTCGCTGCAGAGGCAGATAATTTCCTTAGCCCCAGTGGCCTCGCTAAACCGCCGGGCATTAGACCTGTTCACTGAAGAAAAAGGGGGAACTTGCGTATTCCTACAGGAACAGTGTTGCTTTTAGTAATAATAACAGCGAAGTAGTTAAGGAAAATATCTATAAACTCCAAGATATCCAAAAGCAGGTTAAGAACATGGGCCATGCACCACTGTCTACACTGGTAGCAGTCTCTTGTGTATTCAGTCTTGGCTCCTGTAATCGGGCCCCTACTCATCGCGTTCCTGATCATAACGCTAGGACTATGCCTAATACAAACCCTCACTGAACAGAAAAGGATGATAGCAGCCCGGATGGCCACTGTAAAGATATTCTCACTCCAAAGGCACCACTACCAGAGACTCCAGCCCAGTTCTGATGGTGCTATGACTGAAGAAAGCTCATCTAGCATCAAAGGGGGGAATGTAGTAGAAATTTAAAATATAGATAGAAATTGAAGCTGGCTCTCCATATCAGCCCCTGATGGCTTCCTGCTGGCTTCCTGGCTTCAGAATATCACCTGTAGACTAGTTATTTGATTCCCTGCCCAGGGCCCTGGATGCTCCCCTGCTGTTTCTTTGTCCTGGGCACTGGACCACTCCCCTTCCTCTCCTGTGTCCTTGGCTTTTACAATTCTGTATCTCCTGCTTGTACCACGAGACCTCTTCCCTCCCCACTTTGTTGCAAAGGTATTTAACCACCCACGTGACCCGTCCTCAGCACCCAGAATTTGGGAGCAGTCTCCTCTGAGCGCATGCGTGTAATAAAGGCTTCCTCCATCACCCCAGATCATGTAAGAGTTGTTTTTCCACAACACAGCATAATTATTTCATGAGGTAAAATTTACAGAATAAATTTAATCACTATATAATGAACAATTCAATGGCATTAACTATTGTCACATGTTGTGTAGCCATCATGTCTACCCAGTACTGAAATATTTCAATCATGTAGAACACTATACCCATTGAGAGATTGCTCCCAATTACCCCATACACTAACTCATGGAACATGCCAACCTTAATTATGTCTTTGTCCCTCTTCATACACCCTGCCCCATACACCCTGTCTCATGAACCCCTGCTGGCTTTTACATCTGATGGTCCCACTCATACCAACAACAAGAAAGTAATCTGAGTCTTCAAAACATTATCCTTTCTCCCAATTCTGTGTCTTACACTCATGCTCATCCTAATCTGGCAGAATGGCACCCTCACTTCACTGCAAGAGCTCCAGTGGCTCCTCCCTCAACAGGTAGGTCAGACGCTCATTCTTATTATTCAGCGTCACTCTGAGCCTCAAAAACAAACTCTCCTGGATGGCATCTTTAGGGCCCCTTGAAACCTTAAAATGCCTAGTACCGTAACACATCCCAGGTTTCGCAATTTGTAATCCTGACTCTGGTCAGACTCCAATGCTCCATGACTTGGCTCTGTCTTTACCTCTGCTTACACAGAATTCACTTCTGGACAGGTCCCCAACAATCTCTCAAATATACCAGAGGTCATCAGAAGCAAGAAAGGAAATAGAACCAGAAAAGGGATTTATTTCTTATTTCTCAATTCTGGTTGGAGGCTCTTTAAGGACAGGCATGTGGAATTTGTAAAAAACAACAAAGAAAACAAAGAATAAGGACAGTGATGTCTGCCCTGAGCTGCACGTAAAAGAGGGCTTGAGAGAGGCTCATTCAGTGGCTGTGGGTGGCTGACATAACAGGGACCTGCATGTTCACTAGAGTAGTTGTAGTTAATGTAGGAATATTTTTTAAAAATCTCTGTGATCTTGTTTGTTGAAGGTGCAGGGAAAATATATGTGGAATGAGAACACTGTTGATGGTAAGGGTGCTGTGAAATTATGCCCTTTCCTGCTGGCACGTCTTCATGGATTGTGAGGCAAGGCTGCATTGAAGCAACCTGGGGCCCCACAATAATCTGGGAAGTCAGATCATTTGCTCTGACTGTAAGGTAGAAGAAGGGGGACAATGCAAACCTTTTTTTTTAAAATTACAGGACAAGAAAATATTAGAAGATTTAAAACAGGGTAAGAATCAACACTTCAAGTAAAATGAAATGATTAACTACTTACTAGGAAGTTCTATTAAGTAAAACATGCATGAAACGAGTTTAACATAAAAGTAAGACTATATGAAAGACCATGCATTAAGGCAGTGAGACAGAACTCAATATCCTTGATTGAAAGGCTGGGAGATTTTAGAACAGAAGGATCCATGGGTATCTTTGTTTGGTAATTGACTTTATAAAAAAGAAACAAAAAACTTTGAATCCAATCCTGACCAGAGGTCCTTACATTTTGTCTGAAAAGGCCCCCGAACAAGGTAGTTTATACTCTTCGTCAGAGATGGAGAAAAGATACACCAGGGAAACTAAAATTCAAAGTAATGGGTCCAGGTATTTGAGACAGATATTCTTTGGTGCTTAACACTGGCAAGAAGTGTTCAGAAAGACTTGTATGTGTTTCAAAAGACCATATAAAGAATCAGGAGTTGCAAATTGCAATCCCATTTCTAAAGGAATTATCGAAAAAATAGATGTCAGATGCCCATAGTCAGAAAGAGCCTGTCTAAAGGTTTCTGACTCTGGCAACTTTAAGGCCTCTAAGTCATAACAAAAAAGCTTTCTTCACAGCAGAGGGAACCACAACTAAATCCCTTTCAGTGAAGACCCAATTTGCATCTCCATCAGCTCCTGCAATAATGAAGGGAACAGAGGAAAGGGTTTTCAGAAACAAATGTAAAAGACACATGGACAAAACCAAAGTGGGGTAGGATCACGGTGAGAAGTGGGGATGGCTGAAGTGGGGGGGGGTAATTGTGGGAAATAAATGGAGAAATTGTCCTTCAACAACAATAAAAATACGTGAATAAAAGGAGAGTTTTAAGTTCCTGGGAATGTAGGCAGAAGTGCAA
This sequence comes from Carollia perspicillata, assembly GCA_004027735.1. NCBI lineage: Eukaryota > Metazoa > Chordata > Mammalia > Chiroptera > Phyllostomidae > Carollia > Carollia perspicillata. The sequence goes on from PVKM010049923.1 coordinate 6,605, forward strand.
GCTTGCTGAGAGTCCTTGAACTGAGCCAGGATTGCATCTCCCAGGAGGCTGTGCTTTTATCTCTCTCTGCAATCACCTTCCATTTTTTCACTCAAACATCATATCGATCAAACAAGGGCATTCTATATCATATGACATGGTTTCTGTATTTTGCCTTGCCCTTATTAGTTACTGAAGTGAACAGAAATTACATTCATGACACAGTTTGCTCTCTGATGCATTTTTTAAAAACTGAAACCTAAGATGGGAGTTTTAACAGCCTCATGAAGTTAGTAGGCTTCACCTTCACACTTTACCAACAGTCTTCCTAGATTTGGGTGATTCCCTCTTCACCAAGTAATATTAAAATAAACTTCAGGTCAAACTTAGCTTCGTAATGACTGTGGTTACATGTAATTCTGTGTGCACCAGTCTGAACAAGGACATTTGATCCAAAACTGTGTTTATATTACTGATAATTGTAATTATATTCTATTAATAAAAGGGAGAGAGTCATGCTAAACTTATGCAAATGAGACGACTTCCATGAATTTAAGATACTGAAGAAGACATTAGAATTTATGGAAAGAAGTCCAACAGAGAGAAAGTGATCAGAGTTACAACCCACGTAGTTGTCTTTTAGGTGCTTCTTGTTGTCCACACAGTGTCCAGTTGCTCTCCGCATGACCCCTGGAAAAAAGACAGAAATTGAAATTTTACAAATCTATCACTTGCTTCCACTGGTAACCACATGACAACTGCCCGTACTTGAGATATACTCTGTTAACTTCACTCTAGAAATGGTGCAACTGAGACCAACCAATGGTGGGATCTGCTGTATAATGTAACCTAAAATCAACAACAATGACAATGTCAGCTTTTATTATTGATCATTGATGACTCAATGCAAGTCCTCTAACAATTTTTCACTTTCACAGCATATCTGCTTGAAAAATGCAAAACATTTATTCAGAGTTTAATAACAGGTGAGGAAATAAGGGTCACTTGCATTTTACACCCATATTGAGGGTCTCACTTTCAAAGAAACTATGGTTTTCATGTCATCACACTGATCATTCCCACATCCTTTGTCCTGACAAAGTCCATGGTGAAAGTTCTGTAGCCACAGGAGAGCTTCACCTTCTAAAACAGCTTCAGGCTCCCCCTGTTGCACAACCACTGAGTGGAGGTCACACTTGTAGAGCAGCCAGCACCACAGTGTCCTTATGCTGTGTGACTGGTGCTGTTGACTGGAAAGTTCGCACATTCTTAAGATCTGTAGGAAACAAAGAATGTGACAGATAGAGAGTGGGCTTGGGCCCTGGGGCCACTATGTACCTACAGAAATATCAGCTACTCACTGTCCATATTTAAGTTTGTAAAGATCACCTGAGGATGGTCCTGACCTCTGCAGAACAATGATTGCCTTTGTTGAGATGACCATGTGTAAAGAGAGGCCTGAACATCTTCTCTGACCCGAGATTACCCCAGAGTGAGCCCTGAAATGTTCTCATGGACATCTCAGTGCTATCAGCACAGAGAACCCCTTCTCAGCTCCTGTGTCCTATACACTAGTCATTAGGTGAAATTTTCCTCTCTCATGAATTTTCTTGATCTTAGAACTTACTTCATTTCACAAAATCATGTCCCACTCCTCATATAAGTGTTTGTGTATGTCAGAGAAGTCAGGCTTATATCCTCTGTACAACTTTGGGGCCCAAGAAATTTTATAGTTACTGGGAAGGTATTTACCTGGTGTTAAATATTTTATTCTTCTCTATAGATACCACAACCTGGTTGTTGTGACCTTGTATTTGAAGGAGTTTTTTCTAAATATTTTGAGAGTCTGAATAGGACTTACTTTCTGGCCTTCCAGTTGAATACATGCTGAAATAATTCCCTAGGGAGATGTTTTTATGATTTTAACAACAGACAGGGACTGCAGGAATAGAAGGAAACTACTCAAGAGAGTAAAGGCCACACAGGAAACCCATCATTAACACAATATTCCATGGAGAAACGCCAAAATGTTAATAAAATGTAGGACAAAGTGAGAGTAACTTTTTTCCCACCTATTCAACATAGTACTAGAATCACTGCATGGAACAATTTGTCAAGAAGATGACATATTTGGTATTTGAATTGGATACAAAGAAGAAAATTAATCTCTTCAACAGACAACTCCACCTTATATGTAGAAAACATTAGAGATTTTGCCCTCCACACAGAAAAAATAACTGTGAAAACTAGTACATTCAGTCAAGTTGGAAAGGAGAAATCAACAGTCAGCATCATTCCCATTTCCTTGTAACCATTATGAGCAAACCCAAAATGGATTTAAGAAAGCAGCCTCATTTCCAGCAGCTCCAGAAATAATGAAATACTTAGAGAAAAATGATCCAAGTATGTGGAAAATGTTTGCCCTGAAATTGCCAAATTATCTGGAAAACAATTAAAAATTCAAAACAAATAAGTAGAAAAACACCTATGTTTGTGGATTGAAAGACTTTCAGTCATATACATATTTGATTCCAATTAAAAAAGAACCTAACAACACAGTAAACTCCAAAGACAACCTGCCTCTACCATCTTCCAACAGGGACCCCAGAACCACTGCCAGGCTGCTCCTCAGCCCCACTCAATGGGATTTTGTTGGCACTGACTGCCTGTTGCAGACTCAGGATAGGAAGACTTGGGGTGCTGAGGAAGCCACATTTTGCATTTGTATGGAGCTTCTGGGCAAAGCTCAATCTGCCTGACACACACTCACCTCTGGAGAAGAGCGCCAACAATGCAAACCAGGTCTTGGCTGAAAGAGATTTAGTTGTGGGTCCCTCCACCATGAAGAAAGGATATTTGTTATGATCTGGAGGGCTAATGTTGCCTCAGATTCAGAAACCCTTACGTGGGTTCTTTCTGAATCTAGGCCACGACATCTATTTTTATAGCACTCCATGAAAAATGAAGTTGCAATTTGGTAATTGCTGATTCTTTATCTGGTCTGTTGAAACATACATAAGTCTTTGTGAAAGCTTCTTGACAGCGTTAAGGACCAAAGAATATCTGTCTCAAATACCTGGACCCATTACTTAGAATTTTAACCTTTCTGGTTTCCTCATGTTCCAATAGAATCACACCTTTGTTGGGGAATTTTGAGCCAAAGCGAAAAAGACCTTCTATCAGAATTTCATGAAAAGTTTTGCTTTGCTTTTGTGTAAACTCAATTAGCCAACATACATTCCCATAGTTCCTTCTGACATCTCTCCAGCCTTCCAATCAGGGGTGTTTTGATCCTTATCACTGCCCTTTAGTATCGTATTTAATAAAGTCTTACATTTATTTTTAAAAGTATTTAATGTCTGTTTTACCTTAACATAACATCCCTGTGAGTAGCTAGTCATGTTTTCTTACTCAAAAGTGTCTACAAATCCTTGAAGTGTTTTAAAGATTGTTTTAAAAAGGTTTCCAATAGATATGTCTCTCTTCTTCTTGGTGTTCACAGCAGAAGCTGACCTAACTTCCCAGGTCCTGTTTTAGACCCAAATGCCTCAGAGCAACCTTTGCTCAGGTCCATGAAGACATTTCAGCATGAAAGGGTACATTTCCACGATGCACTAACCATCAATAGTGTAGCCATTCGACATCCATATTCACAGCAACGTCAAGAAACAAAATCACAGAGAGTATAAAAGACATCCTATCCTGAAACTCAACAAGTGAAGTAAGCGTGCAGGTCTCTGTGATGTCAGCCACCCACAGGCGTGTACTGAATGAGCCTCTCTCAAACCCTCTTTGACGTGCAGCTCAGGGCAGACGTCGCTGTCCTACTTCTTTGCTTTTGTTGTTGTGTTTACAAATTCCACCTCTCTGTCCTTAAACAGCCTGAATCCAGAACCTGGGAAATGGGAAGTAAATCTCTTCTCTTGTTCCATTTCCTGTCCTGCTCCCTGTTACATTTGGTATGTTTGACTGAGATTTTTGAGGACCTGTCCAGAGGTGGATTTTGTGTGAGCAGAGGTGAACAGAGAGTTAAGTCTTGGAAGAGTGGGGTCTGCCTAGTGTTGGATGAGAAATTTTAAGGCCTGGGAGTTGTCACGTTGTTATGCATTGCATGGTTTGAAGGGGCTCTAAAGGTGCCATACAAGAGGGTTTATTTTGGAGGCTAAGAATGCAGCTGAATAATATGAGTGAGGGTCTGACCTACCTGTTGAGATAGAAGCCCCTGGAGCTGGTGTGGTGAAGTGGGAGTGCCATTC
>PVKM010049924.1:0-10841 GCA_004027735.1 Carollia perspicillata
CAGTTCTCACGGTTAAAAGAAAATCATTTGGGAAGAATAGGTGCTTTTCTGAAAGGGACTGAGGGTAGAAGTAGGGTGGTCCAAATAACACACCCCAGCCTTCATAGTTAGTCCCTTCGGGTCAGCCAGACCTGATCATTCTCACGTTGCCTTCTAACATCCTTGACTCAAATTCAAGGCTCAGTAACCAGTTTAAGGGACACGTCACATGTGGATACAGAAGCAGACACCTGAGATGAGGGAGGAGATCTGTCTCCCGAGTGCCCTATCTTCCACCACTAGCTCCTCACCTTGGTCTGTGACATAACCATTCTGAGCTGTAAGTTCCTCAAGCAAAGTGAAACTAAAGCCACCTGTCTCAGGGCATGGCTGCCAGGGTTGATGCCTGGCACAAAGGGAACCTTGGTACTGTTGATCTGGTGCCTCTATATCCAGCAGACCGTGTTTCCTAGGCCTCAGCCGGGGAAAACATCTCATCCTGAAGGGACCAGTTTCGATTTCTCATGGCAAACCTAGCTCAGGAATTACTTGTGCCTCCAAACAACCCCCTGCCCTCACTGCTCACACACGTAGGCAGCCTAATGCTCTCCGTGCCCATCTGCCTCTCACGAATTAGTTCCAGACTCTTTCTCAAAGAGTAACACCACTCTGCTGTTCCTCCCACCACCAGTAACCGAGAAAACAAACTGTGCCTTCCCAGAACACTGTGCTCAGCAGGTCAGCCTGGCTCCTGGAAGTGCACGCTGGAGTTTTAAGAAGATGAAAGGATTCCTGGAGGATTTGGCGGTGTTTTGGAGAGTGCCTCTGGGCAGATCACACGCTGTGACAAGTTCTTTCCAAACTATGATATTTCAATCATGCCTTCTACAAACAACTGACTTTTCACATCTACCACTGATGGTGGCTGCCCGTGCTCACTTTCCCCCAAATCTTGAAGTGAGTTTGGGACTTGACACGGAAGCAGATGCATGGTTTTCTGCATGCTGCCCGCATTCCACGGTACCTGCGAACTGGCAGACTAGGCACAGGGAGAGGGTGAGCGGCCTCTGCTGATGGGTGCACCAACGTTAGAAATAGGCCCTGGCTGGTGTGGCACAGTGGATTGAGCGTAGGCTGGGAACCAAGGGGTCACGGGTTTGATTCCCAGTCAGGGCACGTGCCTGGGTTGCAGGCCAGATCCCCAGTGGGGGACACGTGAGAGGCAACCACACATTAATGTTTCTCTCCCTCTCTTTCTCCTTCCCTTCCCTTCTCTTTAAAAATAAATAAATAAATAATCTTAAAAACAAAGAGAAATAGTTAGCACATCCAGCCCAGGGAGGGCAACAGCTCCCGTGACCCCATCCTCTCCACTCTAGCCGTTAGAGGAAAAGGAAAGGGCTGGAGAAGGAGTCAAGGTCTCACACTCTAGTAACCCTAATGTATATGGCTTTCCGCTAGCAATTGTGTTAACTTCCTTTGAAATTTTTCTCTCTAATCACAGATTCTCATTATCAGGGAAGTGAGACATTGGAGGCAGAGGAAAGAGAGGCTTACTTCGTATTTTTAAATGTCCCCATTGGGTAATGCTTTAATCCTTTAACTGAACATTCACACACGAAAGAAAAATGAATCGAAACACAGACCTTACACCTTTCACAAAAATTAAATCAAAATGGATCATAGACCTAAGTGCAAAATACAAAACAATAAAACTTCCAGAAGATAAAATGGGAGAAAATCTAGGTGAACTTGGGTTTGATGATAACTTTAAAACATTAAAAGCACGACCTATGGGGGAAGGGAGTAATAAGTAGTACTTCATTAAATGAAAAATCCTTTCACTGGGGGCAAAATTTTTTGTTGTACAAATAGAATTGACATACAAATATCTGGAAGGAATAATATTGAGGTTTAAAATCATACTAAAGTATAAAAGACTAATAGTAGGTCTTTGCCTCAGTCATACTGCTTTATTGTTGTAGTGTGGGTAAGAAGAAAGATGAGAGCATTCTAATGCAGTATTCTTTTTTTTAAGTATTAATTTATGTTTTAGAAAGGGAAGAGAAAACACTCACAAAATGTACAAGGAACAAAGCCTTAACCTAGGGATCAGCACACCACTTCCACGTCAGCATCCTGAACATGCGCCTTCTCTGTGAACACAAGGAAACCTGATGGTCCTGGTAGAAACCAGAGTATTTCCTTATTATCAACGGCCAAGGCAGTCTCCCTCAGACCCAAGTCTAACCCAGCAGGTCAAGTCACAGGCTTACATATTTGCATTATTTTAAACATTTAATTGTTAACAAACAGAAAAGATATTTTAACAGAAAATTATATTAACTCAGTATTTGACTCAAAAAATTAGACAAATAATAAAGCAAAAGAAAAGAAATAGATAAAGGCAAAATCAAAAGAATTATAAAGCAATCATGAAGGCAACTGAAATCTAAAAATCTGCTTTTCTAAAAAAATCACTTAATAATATAAGCAAACATTTAGCAAATGTAATCAAGCAAAAAGGGAGAACACAAAATGCAATATATGAGAAATGGGATAAGAACAACAGAAATCAAAATTTCAAAAAAAAAAATGAAGTATGTAATCTTTGCCTGCACCTCCCAGAAACCATCAAAGTTGAGATCCAGGTCACAGCTAAGGAGAGCAGCCCTTCTCCTTCTCCAAGTGCCTCTCCTCCCTTCCCAGTTCTGACCACTCCAAAACGCCCACCTCCCAAATATCCCCAAGTCTTCCCCAGATGTTCACTTCATGTATCTTTTTCATCTCTCTCCTCCCTCCCTTTTCATTATGTAGATTGGTTTAGCTTCTCTGACTTCTTTTTGTTGCCTTTCCACCTCTCCCATTACTTGAAGTCTCTACCACAAGGAATACCCTGAGAGCTGACCCAGCAAGACAGAAGCCTACCCATTCTCCTGATTTCAGGTCCCATTTGCTCCCCGTGCTGTCTGGATACTTTACGTCAGAAATCTGGGTTCCAGTCCACAAAGCACTCACACGTGAACTAATCTATGAACTTTATCCCCCCATCCCATCAAAAATATTTCTGGAGTTCAACTCGGCATTGAAAGAGCAGCCCTCAGGAACCCAGAAGGTTCACTCCCAGAACTCAAGGATGGTTCAATACCAAAACTTATAACATGCCATAGCAATATAACACCAGAGAAGTCATGGGACCTCGGGGGCTGCTGAAAGACATTTGCAAATACAAATAGGAAGTTGCTATGAACAACAATCTTGAAGAAAATGTAGTTGATGTCTTGATGAAAGAGACGGAGATTGAGGTTGGGGGCAAACAGAGAAAATCTACTTTTCTCGATCTGGTGATAGGGAAGTCAATCTGCAACATGAGTTACTTTCATTGGTGTTACCCTCAGGACCAGCTGAACCTGTAAACGCTTGGAATGTGGCTCTACAGGATGTCCTTCTATCTCTAGAGGCCTGAAGAACTGATATGACTTGTTGAAATTATTGGCCAGTTTTGGTTTTAGTTTTCTTCACAGTCCCAAATATCTATTCACTATTACTAACTAGGTGTCCTCACAAGGCTATGAAAAATTTAAATTACCCATATTCCCACCGTCCAGAGAAGACTACCCATAAATATTTTAGTGTATTTTCTCCCAGCATGAATCTGGAAACAGAAGCACTCCTGGTGTTTACTAAGGACATATCAGTCACTGGTGTCGGAACAACCGTTTCTGTCTCCCAAACCACTCGAGGGGACCGCAGAGGCTGCTAGGTTAAAGAGCCTTCACAGATTCTGGAGGCCAGAGATTGAACAGTCATCTGCCCGCAAAGCACCTGGGGCATTAGGTGCCCTTCCATTGGTAGTAGAGTGCCTTCCAGGTGTGGTTTGGAATAAAAGCCTTACTGCATGGTTCAAAATAATTGAAGCCTGAAGACTATACACACACACTTACCTTCCCACTCCAATTGGGCACCTCAGCCTTTGGAAATTCACGAACAATTTATTTTTATGAAAATGTATGGAGAGAGGGTCTATAGCTTTCACCAAATTCTCAGGAGCCTGATTTGAAAAGTTCTTTCCAGCTCTAATATTCTGGTACTATTTGCGTTTCGAGCATTTATTCTGTCTGCTTAGAAGACAGAGGTCTTAGAAGAGCTGGGAACAGAAGCGAGGCTAGTTTCTTACATCAGAAAGAGGTGCCACTGTTCAAGGATTAGCCCAGAGAAAGAGACAAGTGTCTGCTCCCAGAGCGGCTCCTAGGTAAACCTGTGATGTGAATAAGGGTTACTAACCTTGGGGTCCAATTAAGAAACAGAAGGAAATGAGCTATTTTCAATGCCCACCATGCACGTGACACACCTCAGGACCCTCATCTGATAAATGCCAGTGTCAGGCCTCAACCCTGGCACTTCCCAATTTTAGAGTCTATTTAATCTCCAAGCCAAACGACCTCCCAAAATCAATTGTATTCTTACCTACAACCTGTTTTTCTCTCAAACTTCTATATTAATTAAGAGGTCAGTTAAACACACATCAGACTTATTTTAAAAAACTTATACATTTTATTTTGAAACACTGATTCTGAAACATAAAAGAGTTATATAAAACTTCTTTCCAAAAAAGCTTTGGACTATTTTAAAAAAAAAGAAAAAACAGATTAAGAATTTATTGTTTAAAGGCTGCCATCTGGTGGCCAAAGATAGTAAACCAGAAAAATAGATCATGGAAAAGTTACGAAAAAAAAAAAACATTTCCCTAATCACCTGGTTTGTTACAGCAAAGATTGATAATCTGGAACATTATGTGAAAAAATATTATCTGCAGAATTATGTGCAAAAATATTAGCATGTTTGCGTCCCACTAATTCTGATCTGTAAGAGATACTATGCCTGTAAACAACGGTAGCAGGATGTTTATCAAAATGTTTCCAAAAGCCAGTTGCAGCCTCACCAGACAACACACTTGACAGTTAAATCCACCTGCACCAGAGTTTTGTTTTGTTTATGCTTTTATTTTTTAAGATTGATTGATTGATTGATTGATTTTTAGAGAGAGGGGAAGGAGGGAGAAAGAGAGGGGGAGAAAGAGAGGAAGAGAAACATCTATGTACAAAATACATTGACCAGTTGGTTGCTTCTCACTCTCTCCCAACTGGGGACCTGGCCTGCAACCCAGGCACGTGCTCTGACCAGGAATCAAACCCCATGACCTTTCGGTTCATAGGCCACGGTCACTAAGCCTGTGGTCACCATAGTCACATGGTATGGCCACTGAGCCACACCAGCCAGGGTTCTTTATGCTTTTCAAGCATGACCCAAAGTTTCATTCACTCAACAAAATTTTATTGGGATCCTATTATGTGCCAGGTATACTGAATTTCATTGGGTGCATGATGGAGAACAAAAAAACCAGCATCTGTTCTAGAGAACCTCATGGTCTGGTGAGAAACAGAGTCCCAACCTGTAAAGTTACGTGTCTGTGCCCTACAGGAGCCTCAGCCTAGGTGCGTGAGGGGGAGGTGAGAGGAGCCTAAAAGCTTCCACCTGCAGGGGGCACTCTTTTGTCATTCTCCTTAAGGGGACATGGACCATCAGCTTCTCAGGTAAGGAATTCAGATACCTTGGGTCTCTTCCCTAATGCACGACCAGCTCGAGGGATCACATTTTAGTATGTGACCTATCTCCTCCCCTTGCTCTGTCATGAATGTTTCCCCCTTTACAGGTTCCTGAAAACAAACGTAAGTTTCCATTCCCTAGTCACTGGGCAATTCTCTAATACTACTTACAATAGTGGAAATGCTCTCAGTAGTACATAAGAATCCAACCTCAGCTGCCTTTTCAGACATCCCTCAAAGCCCCTTCCCCTGCCCTGGCCCTGGCCTCCTATCTCCAGAATGCAGCCAAGGAAAGAGCATCAAAGGCTGGTGGTTGGCTGGCGAGCCAGGACACAGAGAGGCCCCAGACCCTGACCACTCTAACCAGAGCTGTAAAGGTACATCATATAGTTTCTGTAGAAGTTTCCACAAAAAGTCCTTGGCCAGTAACCAATTATTCAGTTTGAATATATGATATCAGTAGTTTTTCCTCCAACCAAGGCAAACAGTACAGGTTGCGGGTAGAGGCAGTGGGTTATGTCAACTTTTCCACTTGTAACTACCAGAAGTCAAGGACTGTTTTTTCCTTTTATTCTTAGATCCCATGAAAACAGCATGGGCCAAGGGAGCTACCAGCATGCTGGGATGACGTATGCAATCCACACGAGTGATAACCATCGATTGTTTTGCAAAGTACCACTCTGCTCCAAGTAATTCCAGAGAGGCCATTGGTCCCAAAGCACTCCACCTCAAGATGGTCCTGATACTCATGACGGCCAGGGTATGCCATCCCATTCAGAGACACAGTGATTAGTCCAGAGCTGGGTATGTGACCTAAGCAGAGAAGTCAGTATCCTTTCTGTGCTTTGGTAAGAACGGCAGTAGGGGGTGGTGGGGCAAGGTGGGGGAAGTGTTGCGCTCTCTCTCTCTCTCTCTCTCTCTCTCTCTCTCTCTCAGGCCCATGGCTATTTTTACTGCCCTCTCAAGAGATCAACACAGGAAGCAGAACTAAGAGATAGAAATAACATCATTTAAACCCCTAGATTTGATATGCTGTGGATTCAGAATCAGTATAAAATGGTGCAGATGAAGAATTCTTTCAAAACTTACTTTGCTTTCCATGCTGATAGCGCTCTCACAAGCATGGTGAACATCCCCAAACCCGCCAAACTTTCTTAAGAAGTGTGGCAAGCGTCAGCCCCGCAAAGTAACTCAATACAAGAAAGGCAAGGACTCTCTCTTTGCACAGGGAAAGCAAAGTATGAGAGGAAGCAGAGTAGCTATGGTAGGCAGGCTAAGCCAATTTTCCTCAAAAAGGCTAAACTACAAAGAAGATTGTGCTGAGGCTTGAATGTGTTGGGCACAACTGCAGATCTGAGAGAATGCTGGTTATTAAGAGATACAAGCATTGCATCTTATCTGGGAGGAGATAAGAAGGGAAAGGGCCTAGTGATCCAGTTCCAAGCTTTATATACATTTTTTTATTCAGTGACAATAAAATCTTGACGATATCTTTACTTCAAAAGAAAAAAAACTTACTTTACGGGCTGGGGCTGTGTCTGCTGAGTGGTTTCCAGGGGCACTCACAGAGCTGCCTCTTGTATCTCTCAGTAGATTCCAGAATCATCAGCTCTTCACCCTGTGCAGGAAGACCACGCTGAGACCCAGTAAGAGGCTGGCTGGGGCTGCTGGGCTAGACAAGAAGGGACCAGCGGGAAAGCGTACCAAGACTAAGAACCCAGGTGAGGTATCAGCGAAACTCCAGCGCTCAGAAGACTTCATCCCCTAAAAATGTGGAAAAATTCTAAGCAACTACTGGCTGATGAAGTCAGAGCCAGAAAACCAACTAGAGAATGGAACAGATGTGAAGTTCAGCACTGAGGATCTCATAGCGCAGCCCAAGCAGACACCATCCTGGGATGGTGTTTGCAACGAGGAGGCCCAGAACTTCCTTAGAGCCATGAAGCTGCAGAACGAAGCCCTCTACCATAGCAACTGCAAAGAGGCAGGCATTGCAGGACTTATGAAGATTGTGAAGGAAGTTTACCCAGACCGCACACAGTTTGAGAAAAGCTATCCCTATTCTGATCCATCCAGCAAAACAGACAACCCCAGGGCGTCCATGGTGGATGTCCAGTTTGTTCCAATGATGAAGTGTTTCATTCCCCCAGCTGAGCTCAAAACCCATCACCAAGCTCACAAAGCCACTGGCATCCCTTTAGAAAATATGGTGCTCTTCACTCTCCAGAGACTCCAAGTCCCTGGCCCAAGAGGAGTTTGATTTTATTTTGAGCCTGGAGGAAAAGAACTAAGTTAACTGAGATACTTGTTGGAATGGGCAAGACATTACTCCAAAGAAATGAAGTTTTTATAAGGTAACAGGAGGTATGAGGATGCTTGCTTGTTATGTTCATCTGTGGGTATATACATAGGTGGTTTTGTGTACTTTTCTCAATAGAACACTAATACTAAAAAAAAACTTCATGGGTTAAGGCATGGATGCAAAGAATCTCTTGTGCTTTAGAAAACATATTTGTCAATTTTGGTCTTAGGGGGGAAAAAAGGAGACCTTGAGGAGCCAACCAGCTGAAGCTTGAAGCCTCAAATCTTACGGGGGGGGTGGGGGGGTGGGGGGTGTGCTTTAAGGATAATCCAGCACAAGGCCCTAATTTTAAATATGAGAAACTAAGGCTGGGAAGAAAAAGAGGCTTGCTTGAGAGAATTCTCACTAGGGTTAACGTTTGGCAGAGGAAACTAGGATTGATGAGTGCTGGGCCACGCACTTACCCAGCCCTATTGAGTTCATGCTTGTTTAATCCTCAGTCTGGGAGGTACATATTTTAGGTCCATTTGACAGATGACGGAATTGAGACCAGAGGGGTTGAATGTCCCCAGTGTCATACAGCTTACATGGAACAGAGCTGAGCCTCAAATATAAGCCTAAGTCCTTTTCCTTTTTTTCCTACTCTACCTTTAGATGATATATATGAAGGTAGAGGGAGGGCATAGAAGCGAGTGGGACTTAGCAGTGATGCCAATCCTTCTTAAATAAGATGTCGTTGCATCAGAGCATCTGAGAGGAGTCAAGGAGAGGATTCCAATAAAGAGCAAGACCTAGCTTAAATTGCTAAGTGAGCCCCTCAAATTTCCACGTCCCAGCTGCCTTCTAGAAGTTGAGGAAGTTGAAATAGTCTCAAAATAAATTTGCAAAATAGAACTGGCAAAAAAAAGCTGAATAGTGAGTGGCCCAGAATCCTGGACTTCTAAACTCCTTTCCCACTGCTCTGCCTTGGCCATTCCCTTCACTGAGGTTTGAGTAGACAGCAGCTGTGGCAGGGGAACTCTCAGGCATTTGAGTATGTCACTGATTTTATGAGTCTTTTGACAATTGACTCTATAATGGTGCCTACTGGTGCCTTCTTGAGTCAGAAGCATGAGAACCCTAATCATTAGGAGACTCCAAAACCCAAAGCCATCCTGGCTGCTGTGGCTCAGTGATTGAATGCCAGCCTGCAAACCAAAGGGTCACTGGTTTGATCCCCAGTCAGGGTACATGCCTGGGTTACAGGCTGGGTCCCCAGTAGAAGGTGCACAAGAGGCAACCACACGTTGATGTTTCCCTCCCTCTCTTTCCCCTCCCTTACACTGTGAAAATAAATAAATAAAATCTTTTTAAAATAATAAGAAGTAAAATAAAATAAAATAATAAAACCCAGCCCTGGCTGGTGTAGCTCAGTATATTGAGCACAGGCCTGCGAACCAAACAACCGCAGTTTGATTCCCAGTCAGGGCACATGCCTGGGTTGCAGGCCAGTTCCAGTTCCCAGCGGGGGACACACGAGAGGCAACCATACATTGATATTTCTCTCCCTCTCTCCTTCCCTTCCCCTCTAAAGATAAATAAATAAAATCTTGAAAAAAATTAAAAAAAAAACCCAAAGCCCATTCCCTGGTAACAGAGTTTACTGGTTTACTTTAAAAAAGAAGAATTAACAGATTAACTATAAATATAGATTATTCCAATTCAGAAAGTCCAATGGGCTTTGGGAACCCTTTTCTCCAGCTCTGACTTAAGATCTGTTATTAACTGTTCAAGGTCTATTCCCCATGCTCTCACAGAAAGCATTCCCTTGCTCAGTTTCAGTTTCCCTTGCTCAGTTTATTCAGTTTCCAGTTCAGTTCTGTTATGTCGTATCTATCTTCTTTTACAGCAACAAATAAATTTGCCTTCTTAGCTGGAGTTGAAGTAACCATCATATTCAACTGCATTATTTTAATAAAACTGCTGCCTTGCCAGGCTATGATGGGACCAAGATAAAAGAGGATAATCCCCAGTGGAGGAAATACTACAACCTGGCTTCACAAATATGACTTACATGGTTCCGGTCTATTTTTTTATGCCAGTGGGCCCTGTACCTTGAGAAGACTCCATGCAATTGTAACACAATGATAAATCTTAATAAAATAAGCAAAGAAAGGTGATTTTTTTCTAGTAACAATGTCAACAATAGCCCACCTGGGAGAGAGGTGGCATGAGGCCTACACACCTCAATATCTCACATACATTTTTGGCCCCTCCAAGTCATTATTTACATTTGTTCTTCTACAAGAGCTATTATTCAAGGTCCATGAGTAGCCTGGCTGAACAAAGAATGTAGGAGTGATCACCTTACTCTTCAAAATTTTCCTTAATTACATCATACATATTCTTATACTTTCTGTGGTACAGTCTCTCCTTGGTTGGAGTTTCTTATCAAATATTTTCATTTTTATTTTATTTTTATATATTTTATTGCCTATGCTATTATAGTTATCCCAATTTTTCCCACTTTGCCCACCTCCACCTGATACCCCCATTCCCTCCAGCAATTCCCCTCTTAGTTCATGTCCATGGGTTGTGCATATAAGTTCTTTGGCTTCTCCATTTCCTATACTGTTTTTAAAATCACTCTATTCTGAACCTACCAATTTGTACTTCTTCATCCCTGCACCTTTTCCCTCATTCTCCCTCTTCCCCTTCCCAGCTGATAACCCTCCAAATGATCTCAACATCTATGATTCTGTGTCTGTTTTGCCTATTTGCTTAGTTTTCTAGATTCAATTGTTGATACTTGTGAATTTATTGCCATTTAATGTTCATAGTTTTTATCTTCTTTTCCTTAAGTAAGTCCTTTTAACATTTCATATAATGAGGGTATGGTCATGATGAACTCCTTTAGCTTTACCTTGTCTGGGAAGCACTTCATCTGCCCTTCCATTCGAAATGCTACCTTTGCT